>JAGXCT010034869.1:52942-70069 GCA_022495035.1 Philopotamus ludificatus
TACAATTATAATATTAAACATATTATACTAAAAACTATGATAACCACCACAATATAATTTATATTTAATCATTTAATTAATTTATAGATACGAACATTCCCGTTGACTTTTGATGACACGGATATGGCCGCTAATTTAGAGAATGCATCACAGAAACAATTATTAGTCCCCATACGATTGGATATGGAAATTGAGGGACAAAAACTTAGAGATACTTTTACTTGGAATAAAAATGGTGTGTAAACTACTTAAAATATTAGTACGATTATTGTTTTTAAATGATATGAAATGATTTAATCCGAGAATAGAGTCAATGGAGCGGTTGAGGCAGTTATTTTACTGAATCCTTCTCTGTTCGGCAATGATTGTTGAAGCTTTGATCTTATATGATCGTATCATCGTTTATCGACTTTATTTACGAACTACGAATTTATGCTATGTTAAACAATGAGTTTGTAATTAATTTTTTGCAGAATCGATTATAACTCCTGAACAATTTGCCGAGGTGTTATGCGACGATTTAGATCTGAATCCGGTTACGTTTGTTCCTGCTATCTCCACATCGGTAAAACAACAATTAGAAGCATTTCCGAGCGATCCTCCTGCAATTCTAGACGAACACGCTGATCAACGAGTCGTTATAAAGTTAAATATACACGTCGGAAATACATCTTTAGTCGATCAAGTGGAATGGGATATGGCCGAAAAGGATAATAATCCGGAAGAGTTTGCTATGAAATTGTGTGCCGAGCTCGGACTTGGAGGCGAATTTGTCACTGCAATCGCATATAGCGTACGAGGACAATTAGGCTGGCATCAACGGACGTATGCGTTCAGCGAAGCTCCGCTGCCGATAATTGAGGTATTTTAATTGTATTTATTTTATTTGTTATGTTGTATTTTAAAAATGATTATTGTTCAGGTTCCGTTCCGACCACCGTCTGATGCCGATGCGTGGGCTCCATTCTTAGAAACTTTGACCGATGCCGAAATGGAAAAGAAGATACGCGATCAAGACAGAAACACTCGAAGAATGAGGAGACTTGCGAATACAACTCCCGGATGGTAGGGTCAAGCCAAGCCTCGGTGATTATTCACCAAGGCGAATGATTCTACTAACTCAAATATTGAATAAACTATTTGGTTTGATCATAAAACCAACTGACTAGTTTAACGGAATGTGAACGCAAAAGAGTTTGTGTAACAAGAGAATACCGAGGTTCCGGCAATCGGATCGAGATGATTTAATGACTACAGTATAGAATGTTTATATGATTGTGTTTTTTTTTTTTATTATTTTTAATATTATTAACCGAATGTAGTTTTATTTATTACAATATGTGTACGAATTATTAAAATTAGTTGATTTCTGAATTATTTAAATTTTTCCTAATATGTTATGAAACTAGAAATACATAAACATAATAGCATTTACGAAACATTCAAAATGAAATAAGCGTATAATCGTGGGCTTTATAAAGATTGTATATTTTTTATGATTCCACTGCTGAGTATTAGTATTTATGTACATATGTATTTTGTATTACTGCATATTTATAAAAAACTTCCACGATTTTATTCACAATGAAGATAATAAAGGAAAATGTTTATCAGAAAATCTTTTTTATTAAACCTTGATTGTTATTTTCATGTAAAAATTGAACATCGACATAGGATGAAGTCCATCATGTTCCCAAATTAATTCACAAGTATTACCAAGAGTGCACTTCGAACCCTGAACTGATATACTCTATAGTGCGAGTACCTTTTTCAAGAAAAACAATAAAATGACCTTAAAACCATAGAATACTTTGTCTAACAAAATGATAGACACTTATTTTAAGAAGGAAACCTCATTAATTTTTTAACCGCTATCGTCATACCGGTGTGACAACTGTATATTCACCGCACATGATAGCGACATAGGAGTGTGCTCATTTGATTTATGGCGATAACTAAAACGCTGAGTAAATTCGAGTTTCATGTTACATTTTTGCATTTGTAAATTTATTTACTTACGTACCGGATGCGAGTGATGTCTATTTGGGGACCCAAGATTTTTATTTTTCTCAAATAACTCTTAATATTAATCCTACATGTCACAAACTTTTTGTATTTGTCTAATAAACACTAATGAGTAAATAATAATATAAATAATCATTGACGTCAACCTTCATATTGACAAATTTTGAAGCATATCATGAAAAACTATTTTTATTCTTAGGATAATCCATTTTTTTTAAAAAAAAGTGGAGGTATTGGTGAATTCTTCATTAATATCTTGCATTGAAATGCTAGGGGTCAATTTTCTTATATAAATAGACCCCCTTCGGACTACGCGATTGTTTTTGTGCCGCATCGGTTAAGCCAAAACACGTGCACGTTAGCATCTGTATGTTTTGTTTTGTAATACCTTTAGAAATCTCCATTGCTCATAACATTCGCTAATGATGAACGTCTTCGGTCCTCTACCTGAACAGACAGATGGAAGTATTTCCTAGAATCTGCAAATTAAGCGTATATTTAATAAAGAGGAGGAGTCGTTTTATGGGTACAAATTTGGCTCCCCAAGCTGACAAGGCTGAGAAGGAGAGAGGAGACAAGCTTCGACTGAAGAAGTTATCCTACGCCCCCTATACGAGTCTTGTGCAGACGCAAGTTCCGGTTGAAGCTTTGCTCGTCAGTTGCATACTTTCGAGATACATGAACATCAGAATCCTTGCACATCACAACTACACTCCCAAAGTGTCTCTTCTCCATAGGACGCATACAGTGAAGCCTCAGAAAACAATCAGATCGACGTATTCACTTCACCTTGTTGAAACAAACGCGTTAGGTCTACATCACGATAATATAAATCGTATTCTAGCGTGATGTAGAAGATGAATTATCAGTTGGGTTCAGATAATTCATCTTCTACATCACGATAATATAAATCGTATTCTAGCGTGTTATGCTATGTATTAAAATGCAGTTAATCGCCAACGTTCGTTAACGGAGACGGCAGGAAAGAAGAAGAATCTCTATTATTTAACACCCCCCTTCACAATAAAACAAAAATCCATATTAATGGTTGATTTATAATGCATAAGTTCATTTTATTACAGTTATAATAGAAATAGAGGTATATGATTTCTAATGTATAATATTGAAGCTTTTTTGGCAGATATTCAGGTTCACTTTGCGGAAAAATAGATGAAGTGATTGACCCGACGATGATTGAGTGAATGAACCGACCAATCAGCCCCGTCGGTGAGAGAACGTCGCGGCTCAGCGGACGTCAGTCGCTCGCCGGGTCCAACAGCCGAGGTCGCCGCCAGTAGCTGGTGAGTCTTGGTTCCCTGCAGGCTGATCGTCTATCTTTCACTTTCTGCTTCATCATATTTGTCTAATAGGTCATAAATTATAGGTACATTAAACAAAAACAAAATATTATAAATTACTGACATAAAAAAAAAACATAACCAACGAAAAATTTTGACACTAAATTGGTGCAAATCTGAGAGTTTTTATTACATCACGAGTCCACCACGCACTTCCTGTTATTTTCTATATATACATCCAAGGACAGTTCGATATATTTCAAGTATTTTTAAAATAAACTCTCTCGGTTCATACTGATCATGCCAATGAATTTAACTTGTATTAGAAACATGTGTATTAGTAATATTTCAGTCGGCGAATCTTTACGTGATTTAAATTCTTGCCAATAATTCAATATATCGTATAATTGAATAATAAACCGATATATAAGCGCAATTGGGATACAAAAGTTTAATATATCTCATTTTGCATACTTATGTAAGTATTAAATTGCATTTTCCGTCGTTCTGCACATTGTTTTGATCTATTTGACGTGCTAGTAAATGATTACATTGACATCAATTATATAAGGGGTCATAATACACGAGATAAGTTAATAGTAACATATTTTTATATTACAGTTGCTATAGAATGGATAAACTATCAAGAAATCCTTTTAGACGACCATGGATGGATGGAAAGGGAGCTGCTTCTGCAGTTCAACCCGGTTCCGTGGCTCTAAAAGGAATTATTGCCGGTGGAATCACCGGTGGCATTGAAATCTGCATAACATTTCCGACCGAATATGTTAAAACTCAATTACAATTAGACGATAAAGGTATGAATGAAACGATGTTAAATAAAATTCAAATGTAAAACTAAAATTACAACATTGATTAGATCATTATTAACAGTTTATACCTGTTATCACTACTTGAATTTTCTAGTTGCGTTGGATTTATGTCCAATTGATAATTAATGTGTTACCGATTTAAAATGATAACGACAATTTATAGAGAACTTTGAAACTTAATAATATATTTAAAATCCAATTCTTTGGAAAATGATTTTTTTTAAATCGTTATCTCGTACGATCTTATCTCGACCTATTTTTTGCATTGCATCAAAATTGTTTGCATAACGATTTTATTATTTTGCGGAAAAATTACGCCAAGTATAATTAAAATGTTTGTAAATATTGTACTAAATTTAACGCATGTGTATTTTTTGCGGGGATTATCAGATGAGATTGAACCAAAATATATATATATCATTTTTTTTGGAACAATGTCAAAAAAAATTTGATTGATGTAAGAGAAGCAGAATAGATTACCTACGTCCACTCGTCATCACCGTTATCTATGTAAATAAAAATAAACATTTTTGCAAGGTTTTTTCCGTCTATTTTAAGACATTTCAAAATTCTTTTGCCTTCAAACGAAGTATATCTGTGTTAGAATTGAGAAATGTATCTTTTCCTTAGATGTATAAGATCGGCGGTACACATAGAGAGAAGACGACCTCGTCAGGATAACGATATCCAAGTAAACGAAAACTACAGGTTTGAATCTATCCCGCCTGGTGTTTTTCCTAATGCATATTAAGCGAAAATGTACAGAATATATTATTAGTTCGTAGCTCCTAATCTATTAGTGTGAAATATCCACGTTATAATTATTCAATTACATATTTACTAATGATGCATATAATTTTTATAGCATGATTAATTTGTATAATTATATTATTTAATCGTAATGTATTGAGTATCCCAGATTTTTATCCATATTCTTGCTCTTTGACTCCATGATTAAGTCTTAGTCAGGTGCGGCTCGTGCTTAGTGGCAAACGGGGCACTGCCCCACACACATTTCTCTTAAAAAAAATATATAATTAGCTAAAATATGGGATAAGAACCGTATCCGTATGTGTATGGTCATTTATCTATCTGCCCTGATCTTGTTGTGGCTAGCTTTAATGGGAACGAGTTTTGATTGGCTAGGTATTTCAAGGTAAAGAGAAATGTTCCATATTATCGTGTACAGAAGGTCGCTTTTCGTTCGTTGCGTAAAGCTCTGTTTGGGGCAGACCTGTATATGCCCCGCTGGTCTATATTTTCTACTCGACTCGAAAAATAAACGGCATCGTCAAAGTTTTTCGACTATATTTTGCATTTTTCTTTTCTGGAATTTGAATATCATCATTAAATGATTGATGAAAATTTTTTAAAATTTCCATAATTCGATCGATTGCCGATAAAAATTATTTTCATTTGATTTCGTGAAAAATACATTATTATTGTAAATAAAAATTATTTATTACAGTGAGGTTCGACCCCACTACTAAAAATATATACGGTTCATTTTATTTTTTTTTAAAAAGGGGAATGGGGCACTTCAACTTCATCATGTCCCACCTGTTTTTAAAATCATGAGCCGTCCCTGGTCCTAGTTATATCGTTTATGGCGTATTTTTCCATTACTGTATGAAATACTAAAACCTATATCGTTAAATAAACATTAAAGGCATCTGATGAATAATTAATTGACATGTTAACACTCTCGACACTCATAAATAATGTCAATTGTAATTATGTTTATTTAAACGGCGAATTATTTGATTAATATGCATTGTGGCAATTCATTTGTTTCTATTTTTTTTATTAATGCTCGAACAATTGATCATTTTTCAGGTGGCGGCCAAAAGCAATATTCTGGCATTGCAGATTGTGTCAAAAAGACAGTGAAAAATAATGGTTTCCTCGGATTGTATCGAGGACTCAGCGTATTGCTCTATGGATCGATTCCTAAATCGGCCGTCAGGTGCGTACCATTTTCAAAATGTCGACCTCTTCGAATTTTATATACGAATTGATCGATTTGTTGTAGATTTGGGGCGTTCGAGGCGTTTAAAAAGCGAATGGTCGACGAGCGAGGTGTGCTTTCTCCGGGCGCAAGATTATTGTGCGGGTTGGGCGCCGGCGTGAGTGAAGCTTTACTCGCCGTCACTCCGATGGAGACTGTCAAAGTCAAATTCATCAACGATCAATTGTCCGGAAATCCCAAATACAAAGGATTTTTCCACGGAGTCTCTACGATAATAAAGCAAGAGGGTAAATAAAATAATAATCATTTTCAAAATACTTGGGAATGTGCTGAGATTTAAAGGGTCCAAGCAGTGGCGGATTTATTATTTAATGCTAAGTTATTAATTAATTTTGTTATGAAAAAAAAATCGTTTTGAGGCCGTTTTGAGTAATAAGTAAAGTTTGACTTGAATTTTAAAAATACGATGTTACGAGGCAGAACTCCACATTGAAGAGGCGTAAAGGATTTGTGGAATATTGGCCAATTAAAATTTTTATTTTTAAGGGATAGGGCGAAAGACACCTTTAACCGATCCCTTTCGATCATGGTGGCTCGAAAAACAACCAAGTCGTCCGAAGGGTACCTATTAGATAACCCAAACATTTCAAGTCATCTTGACTTTTTAAAAAAGGGATTATTCTAAGAATAATTATAGCTATTCGTCATATGCTTTATAATTAGGTCAATATTTTGGATCTTTCTACTAATCAATATGATGCTTAAATGACACGTACACTCAGCGATGTCCCGCTGCAGACGGAGCACTCGCCGCGCGTATCAATTGCTAATATTTATATTTTATAATTCATCATGAATTATTCCCTGAACATACCACTAAATAAGAAAAGAGTACCTTTTCACTTAATAATGTGCGAGGGGTAGACAGATAACGAATTCGATGGAAGTCATTGTTTTTTTCAAAAATTTGGGGTCCCAAATAGACCCATCGACACGACTAGGTTATAATAGTTCATTTTTCTATATGATGATTATTGAATATTAAATAAATTTTCATGTTATAAATGTTTAAATATATTTTAATAAAATTGTATAAATTAATAGGAGTCGGTGGCGTGTATAAGGGCGTAACTGCTACCGTGATGAAGCAAGGGTCGAATCAAGCGATTCGATTTTTCGTAATGGAATCGTTGAAGGAAGCGTATCGCGGAGACGATCACACCAAACACGTACCGAAGTACATGGTCGGTATATTCGGTGCCCTCGCCGGTTAGTATCTTTCGGTTCGAAGCGAGTTATTTTCATTTTTGATCCCGTATTAATTTATCGTATGTTTTAGGAGCCGCGTCCGTGTTCGGAAACACCCCGATTGACGTCGTGAAGACTCGCATGCAAGGCCTGGAAGCCGCCAAATACAAAGGAACATGGGACTGCTTCGTCAAGATATGGACGAAAGAAGGACCGCTCGCGTTCTACAAGGGCACTGTCCCCAGACTCGGAAGGGTGTGCCTCGACGTCGCAATCACGTTCATGATTTACGATTCGTTTATGGACGTCTTCAACAAAATTTGGCCATAGATAATATTTTAGCGAGCGAGTGGCAACCGATTGTCGTCGAATTAAGATAAATTGTTGTATAGCTCACTTAGATCGTATTGTGATTCGCACGTCGAGCCCAAACCCCTGATATTATCATTGTTGAAATTGTTATTATTTATATAATAACGGAATGTAAAATATTTATTTTTGTATTTTATATATATTTCAGTGTTACGCTTGCCATTTAAAAAAAAATTGACTGATCTCGCGTCTTAATATGTCTGTTATCACGATCGGACTCATTTTTACCGACTGACGTTATATAAACGACCATTTTTACATTTGAATCGCGAGACGAAATATTTTTGCTATCTCCATTTTTTTTTTTTTAATTATAATATAAATAATTTTGAATGAAAATTAGCTAGATGTGATAATTAGCGTCCTTAGTTTTATTCGCATTTTGCATGCATTTCGATTGTAATACTTTTAGTTGCCGCGCTATAAGTAATACAACGACAGAATATTTTATGTATTTGTTTTTACATATTTTAAAATTCTTATATATATATTTATTTTTTTATAACGGAACCGGTCAAACGCTTAACTCTTCATTCCATTGTATAGTTGTATGTACGCACGCACATGTGCGTACGTTACATTTTATTTTTGATGTTGATTCTTCAGATTTTATTTACCAACTTTTTATTTAATTTATATTAATTTTAATTAATATAATATGACAATTTTAATCATTTAATTGATTTAACCGATGTTAATTATAATTATTCAATTTGTTTTTATTTAATTTGACGAATTCAGATGATTTATACCTCATTTTTATTTAATATCAATTGCTATATATGTTTTCTTTCTCGTTTAATTTTTTAATAATATCACAACTATTACGAATCATGCATATTAATATTAATTATCGTTTTAATTGGCAAGGGAATCTGTTCTTCAAAAGTTGGCTTTCATATTTTATATATCGTTACTTAGTAGACGATATAACGTTAATTCATTGAGAATTAAAATCAAAATTTAAATGTAATCGAACGAATATACTATTTAACTAGTTATTGTTTATTTGTTAGCAAATATCTCATACTGCATTTGCAAAAAAAGCTTACATATCACTACAGTGCCATTATTTTTAATGTGTATTTACATTGTGACTTATTAATAACTGTAGTGTGCCTAAAAAAAATTATTGTCGAATTATATATGACATAGCTTGATGACTTCTGATCTAAAATTATATGTATTCATTATTTAATACGTGTATATAAACAATAGTAAAAACCAAGTGAATCGAGCTTCGGTGAATACCTACCTCAAACGAATCCATAAACGAATAAAATGTTTACATTTTTGTATTAAAACTAATGAAAATAGACAGGCAAGGCCAAGTGGTGATATGTGTACGAATTTAGGAAAATTAGGAGTGCAAACATTATAGATTGAGAGTTGTTTAGAACGGCAATAAAGAGAATGGTGTATTTTTATCTTGTTTTTTTTCAAATCCTCATCCTTTCCGAGAATAATTAAAAAGTATATAGCTTGTCAATGATTTTTGGAGGTGTATATTATTCAAATCTGACAGCTCCAAAACAGCAATGCAGTGTTGCCAACATCAATAAATATATCTATTATCAAAAATGAAACATTCAGGTTATGTTTAACATTTAACCGCTATGGTCACACCTGTGTGACAACTGTAAATTCTATCACACGCTAGCGAAACATGCGAGAAGTTACGTGTGGAAGTTATTTGGATAGGAATGAGTTTACGATTACATACGATTCATGAAAATATCTAAACCCAAGTTTCGAGAGTAAATTCGAGTTTCGAATTAGGTTATTTTGGATTTTTTAACTAATCAATATGACGCGTGAATGACAATGCTCTCGAAGATGTCTCGCTGTACGTGTCACTTAACACATCGTACTAGATTTGTGCGAGAAAAAACATCGCGCCCGTAATAACAAGCAAATATTGCTGTTTTATCGTAATTGCGCTCAATAAAGGTCAATGATTATCTATAATGTTTATTCTTTTTTAAACAAATACACAAAATACTTTGTAGGATTTATATTAAACGAGCTATTTGTGGAAAATCCTATATAGGTCCTAAATATACCCCATCGGCACGGCTAGGTTAAAGTAAAACAAAATCAATAAAGTATGGTCAAAAACGGTGTCGTTAAGATATGCGCCGAATTATGACTTTTATTATTAGGTTATCTGAAAGAAGAAATCTTTGTTTTTCATATACTCTTCCAGTTCAATTTGTGTCCAGACACGCTGAAAAAAATATTTTTGTAAATTATTTCTTCGTTGTGTTGTTCCTTAGCTTCAGTTTTTGTGTCATAAATATAATTTTATTAAGGATAAAATGTCAAAGCACGATTCCAACGAAGAACATATTCGTCACTGCATGCTGGCTTTTTATGATCGGGGCTTATACGCTGCTAAGACTGCAAAAACCATCAACAAGATTTATGGACCTGTGCTGACTGAAAACAGATGTCAATTTTGGTTTCAACGATTTAAATCGGGTGATTACAGGATGTCCCTAAATCGGGAAGACCCTCAAATTTTGATGACGAGATGCTGAAATCTCTAATTGATTCGGATCCTCGGCAAAAATCCCCATTCGCCAGACATAGCATCTTCAGATTATTACCTATTTAGATCGTTCACAGAATAATAAAAAATCATTTAGATTTACAATCTGCCTCAAAACTTTATAGATTTTACAAGGGGATCGAAAAATTTCAAGATGGAAAATGGTTGCAAGTAATGAGGGTAAAATTATATTTTAGGGTAATGTTTGTAAATAAATTTAAAAAAAATAAAATTAGATGACAATTAAAAAAAACATGGATTTCTTTCCGGATAATCTAATATCTACTGATTTCTGCAACAATAAATTTAAATAGAAAAAAAGACTGATTATCGAAATACTGTATATTTTTCATAAACTATATTTTTGGTATAACATTGTTAAGGATGCTCAGTTGAAACATTTTTTTTCATTAGTTAACAACTTAAAACAAGATAACAAACGTAGTTACACAATAGTTAGTACATAAATATACGTAAATTAAATGCACAATTAATTGACACGCTGAATACAATTCATACGTTACACTTGATTCAAGCCATTTTCAAAAAAAGTACAACTACCTAAAAAAAAATCACAGAAAAGTAAGTCTAGAATTTTGTAACTAACGCACAGATAAATAACATTAATTGTATAATTACAGTGAAACTCCGTTTTTATGTTCCTGGAGTTTGTTTTAGTTAAATTTTTACTATCCCATTTTATTTTTGTGCTCCACTTCAAAGCCCGAATCTACGTTTTTCCTCTAATTACGTTTTTTTTAAAAGTCGCTTCAAAAGTGGGGTTTCACTGTTTAGTAATTAAATGTGTAGTTCTATATAAATTGGTAATCGTCTAATAGTAACAATAAAAAAATGTATACATTCGCGAGATTCTTACACGAATCGTATATTGAGATTTTATCGTTTTAAAAATTATTATTTATTTCTTCGTCAAATAATCATTCCACTTACATAATAAAATTAATACATTTACAAAAGAAAATAAATAAATACGAACGTTGTCACATTAAAAAGCACATATACTTTCGACGCCTCGGCGAATTCAATCTCGGTTACATTTATACAATTGAAAAAATATATGCCGTCACCTCGATAACATTCAATCACGAGACGTAGACTGAGAACGATAAAATTTTAGTTTACAAATATTTTTTATTTTAATTAAAAATATAAAATAATACTAGAATTTTTAGGATCATACAAATAGCCTCAATACAAATCTTTGGCCTGATTTAGGTTTGACGTAATATCAGTCAAATATTAGGTTGGTGCACAATTATCGGACGTTTTATTTGTTAATAAAAATTGTTATTTTGTTCACTTTTTTTGATAAAAATATTATTTTATTTTTAGGTTATAAAAATGCGTGTCGATAATCATACTCATATTTGTCATCTGTCTGGTGACAATAGCTTGAAAGAATATCCAGGAAGAGGTCGATCATCGGATTTTAACGACCAGGCACTTTTGGCAGCCGTGGAAGAGGACGAAAGCTTAAGAACTCGAATGCTGGCCAAAAACTTCAGTGTGGACCATTCAACCATCTTTTAAAAAACACCTAATAATTTTGCACCGATTCAACATATATGGCAACACATTTTAATAAATTATCACTATTATTTTAGTAAAAAAATAAATTATTCGTTTTTTGGTCTAAAAAATACGCTAAAATAAAATCAAATATAATTTTAAAATAGGATATTCGAAATAAAATTTAATGATGAACGTTACTATTGAAAATTGAATGGAAACGAACCGCCGAATTCTACAAATTCAGTGAAAAAAAAATGACATAAAAGCAACGACAATGACGATGTTTAGTTTATACATATGAAAATAGAAAACTTTCTATTTAAAAAAATAAATTACTTAAGAATTAGGTCAATAGAATTGTTTTAACTGTTCGTAAGTTATGAAAAATATTATATTCCACGGCCCCATCCGCAGCCAGGCGGGAATGAATCCTTTGTACAGTGCGCTGAAGCCCTCGCTTCTCACCGTCTGCAACAAATTATTAAATTAACATCAACCAAATAACATTAATAATCGATTTATTAACCGACTTACCCGCACGGCACAATCGATGGTTCCTTTATAGATCAATTCGCACGACGACACATCGCTTATAATTTTTAATTTACGTTGATTCATCAGTCTTGTCTAAAATTAGAGCACGCAATTAATATCGCATCATTTACACGAACATACAAAATAAATATACACACCCTTATCACATCCAGTGGAGTCGACGCAATCACGCTACCCAAACTGGCGATAAAACTAGAAGTGAAGTGATTAATGACACTATCGCCGAGCATGTCCATTAATCTATGTTTGCAGAGATCATAAACAGGAAGTTCCACGGCGGCAATGACGGCTGCTCGTTGCGCAGTTGGACCGACACCCTAAATAAATATAAAACGTCCGTTACTAACATCGCAAAACAACAAATAATAATATAATATGAAAATTACCCTCCACAATCCTTTTACGCCTTCGTTTATATATATTTCTTGAAAACATTTCGCTAAACTCTGAGACGAACCTTTGCCTTGTATCTGAAAAAAATAAATAAAAATATATAATCAAATAAAACTGACCTACTCAGAGAAAAATCTGATGTTTACATAATAAAACTTTAATGAACTTGATACCATTTAATTAGACGGCGCGAGGGGTCAACAGGATAACAAAAAAAATATACATTTTAAAATCACACATATAAATATTTTTTTTTTTTGAATCGTGAAGCGATTACATATTATTATATTTTTTATTTTTTTTATTTTTTATATATAAGATATTAATCCACTTTCCCTCATTTTTGAGGATCGTGACCATGTGCATGATTCCCCTTATATAGGACAATGGACATGGTTTTCATGGGAATATATAGTGCAGTGGTTTCCCGTTGCCTTCCTTTGCACCGCAGTGGTTTTTTATACTGAAGAGCGCTGCTGCCCGCTTTCCAGCTTATATTTTTGACAATTATTTTTTTTGTGAAATGAAGGTCGTCAGCCTTCATCTCACCCCTCTGTTGACCAGCGTCACTCAGAAGTATTCAAAATGTAAATATAAATATTATGAAGATATTAATAAAATCATAAATGCAATCGTTACGTAATATATCGTAAATATAAAATCATGCCATCGTTATTTACGATCAATCGCAAATTCCATATTATACATTACAAAATCGACGTTAACAATAACACAACGTTAAACTTGAAAACATATTAAATGTATTTTCCGTGACGTTAAAATTAACATTAGGTTTTACTGTTTTATTTTTTACCAGATATATTCATTTTTTTTTTTAAAATACGGTGAGGCCTCGTTTAGTGCTTCATCCGACCTCTCTGTTTCATTTAGCACTTTGTCGTCGAAGTACGCTTCCTAAGTGCTAAACGAGGCCTTACTGTAATTTATTTAATTTGAAATTAAATTAATTGTATACTAGAAATCATCATGGCTGGAATAAAATAAAAAAGAAATATCCTTCACAACGAATGCCACTAATTATTTGGTACATTTCATTAACCACTTGAACATCAACGTCTCGCCATACGAGTCGCGAAAATAACTGTATGTGTATTAATTATAGATGGATTTCATTAACGTCTTTGGGATTGTCAATAATTGAGCCTGAACAAGATATGGAGTGAAGCCATAAGCGATCCTGCAGCATAGGTCTGGGGCCTCATTAATTCAGGGGGCCTCAAAGTTCAATTATTAAAATAAAAAAATTCATTACAAAAATAATTTATCAAAATTCTTTAAATTAGATTGACAAATGAACAACGCCAGCTACGGCATGTTCTTCAGGTGGCTACTCTAACGGTCATATTTCAAACCATATGGACAAACTGTTCCCGCAGACCATTATCCGTGGACTCAGACGCATAGCTACCTTCAGACAAAATGATGCAAGGCATCGGGGCCCTCCACCCTCGGACTGCGACAAAAATATATATCGACAATTCAAACAATTTGGAAGTAAAAATTTTTACTCAAAAATAAACTTTAACGTGAGAGGGTAGCAAAAGTGAAAAAATTATGTGTTACGAATTGGACTTGAAGCAAATTTGACCTATTATGACCTAAAATCTATTATACATATAGCAGATACACTCGGATACTTTAGGTCTAAAGTGCAAGAACATTTAAAAATAATTAGCAAGAGTGCCACAAACAAGATGTGTGGATACCGCATCATTTAAGTGACGAAAGCAAATCTGTACGGGGTCAAACGTGTCAAAGAATAATAAAATTAGAGGAAAATTCAATATTTCTTCGACATCTTGTGAAAGGGGATGAAAAGTGAGTTATTTACTCAAATAAATGCCGCAAAAACAGTGGTTTTCCAAAGGGCAGGTACCACTGGTAAAGCCGAAACTGAACCAAAAGGTACTCTGTCATTATAAAATTCTTTAATATGGCTAGATAATAGCGGTATGATTAAAAGAAGCAATTCGATATAGAAAAAATATTTTTTATCACGATAATGTGAGACCAGATAACAGGATAAATTAATGGAATACGAATGGACGGTAATTATTCATCAGAAAATGGCATATTAAAATTACTATAAAGATGGAAAAGGGTTGTAGCTATCGACAGATTATATATAATTAATTATTTATTATATATTCGTTGACTTTTTTTTAAGATACGGAATTTTCGTCGGTTATCCCTTATACTACGGAAGAAATAAGACAAGATCCTATTTGAGCATCCATCGTAGCAACAAAACTAATCCAATAATTTCCGTAGATGGAGGGTCTCAGAATCGTAGCATTTTATAAAGTGAGCTATAGCTGCATTAAAATGCAGCGAGTATCAAATATTGTGTTTAAATAAATATTTACACGAATAGTTCAACGATGAAAATATGTGTGACGTTTTAAATATTTGCATTTTAATACATGATGAAATATATATTATAAACAAACATTACTGTTTTTGATAAGAAAATTGCAATAAAATCTGTTTGCAGCGATAAAACAAAGAAATATATTACAAACCGCAATTATCCTACGTCATTTTATCAGACGAGTAAATATATTTATGTTTAATAATTAGTATAGTTTTTAATTCAATTACCTGCATACGGACTTTCAAGACGTCGGTGGGATTTGCGATGGCGCTCGAGAACGCACCGGCGAACGTAGCGCACGCTGCATTCCCCCAGATCGTTTCCTTCGCATCGATGCCTCTATAGCTGGCCATCATTTTTTTGAGCGAATAATACGTTCCAAACTTTATTGTTCCATAAAGTGCTTGTCTCAATACCGCCGGCCAGATTCTGGTATGATTAAATTTCTAGATTTATTGTGCGATCGTGGGTCGTTTATTTGCGAGCAGATTATATTTACCCAGAGTAAAGAGCCAGCACGCCTTCTTGTTTAGATATTTGAACAAATGCATCGGTCATTCCACTGTACTTGAGCTCCACATGTCTCGCATCTATTTTTTGGCCTTGAATCTGAAGTCTAGTTTTCGTCGTGTCGATGGGAAAAGTACCTATAAATTGAATTAATAATAAATACAAAAACACAAAATAGTATGCAGTTCCGCCGGTTTATTTTTATAAATAAATAACAGTGCTTGCCAGAAGAATGTCACGCGTATCAAGGATTCACCCACCTAGATGATATTAGCTAAATTTATTTTATCATGCCGTATCTTGAAAAAATATTTGCTCTAACTGTGTCATCAAACATCGGTTGATTTAAAATATTTTTATTATTATTCTGCTTACATAATCATTAATTTTAAAATGACGTTTACGATATTAATTAAATAAATAAGAATATTAACATTAAAATATACATTTAGTGCAGTATGAACCTTGTCGTCTTAAAATAGCTGGCAGACCAGACGAATCAATTAAATATTAAGATAGCAATCTAAAACACCCAGATTTACATTCATGATATGAGCATAATTCAATAATGGATTTTTATCTAAACTAATTTGCGCAAATTCAATGAATCATGAGACGAAGGTGAAACTCTCAATTCATAACTACCTAACCTTGATAGTAAAAATATCATAATAACGCTGAAAAAAAACTATACAATCTAAACGAAATCTGGTAAACAAATCAATTACGTTTCTGGATGATAATCTGTATTTTCCCACCCACGTGCGGTTTTTATTATAATTCTGACGTAATATCAATAGAAGTGACGGATTTAAAATCGATGCGTTTATTAAATGCATCATATATGCAAATTAACTGGCATTATTAATGCAATTCTCGGAATTACGTATGTATTGCGCCAATTCTCGGAATTGGCTAGATTCAATGGCGGTATGTTTTATGAATGAAAGTTGGGTTCATGTGATGAAAGGGGTCACTTACCGAACTCCGCGGTGATGGAGGCAAGGCCGCCGTACACGAAGGGCCGCCACTCGGCGCCCATGCCGTGGCCACAGTCGACAAACAACTGACAGCACTTCGGCACGGCCGCCGCAAAAACTGAACTGACAAACTTGCCAGCGTAGAAAAAAAAACACATGACACAAAGTGATGCCATATGAATAAAATATAAATGTCAAATATATTTCAAGAAGAGTAATAATATCTTACCGGCAACCGACTTATATTATATGTATTGTAGAAAAGCAGTTTAATTATTTTATTAAGTAGCTTTTAATTATTTGGGAAGTAATAGTGGTTAAAATTTTCTTGATGAACGTTTTCTCATGGTTGTGAAATGACTTCAATGCTCAATAAAAGCATTATATAATTCACTAGATTACGCATAAATTTTATACAACTTAGTGATCTATTCATTTCTTTTAATTTAATTTTATAATATTAAT
>JAGXCT010034870.1:0-20138 GCA_022495035.1 Philopotamus ludificatus
ACACGATTTGTATGCGCATGTACGTCATGCGCCCCGCACTGAAAGGGTTAATATCGGTTGTTTCATTCGTAACCAGAGAGAAATATTAAAAATATGTCTTGAAATTATGTTCTTTGAAATATCATTTATTATTGCCATAGACTGGCGCGAGAAGCTTATATTATTGCACAGGGGCACACCGTCCATATGGCCAGATTGTGCGGTGCACACAGGCGTTTTTTTTGACATTTCTTTCTGTTGCGCTAATTAAGCTAATTTAATATTTGTTGTAGTCAGGATAAGCAAAAGTTTTTTTTTAGATATTCGTTAGACATATGGCATTGTTTTTAATTTGAATAAAAAACGTTCAAATTTCCCATTCAATCTGGACTTTCTGTTCACTTCTTCGGCTTATATCTTTCTAATTTCAATTCTCCTCTTCAAAAAAATGTTTAAATAGATTATTAATTAAAATAAATTAATTTTTTTACTGTGTAAACTACAATTAGTAAACACGCAGGTCCAACAATAGCCTCAAGTCATTTTGAACGATTTCCTCCATAATGAAAGATATTTAGAAAATCGGACACCTCGAGAGGACAACACAAAATCTTAAATTGAGCCACAAGTGGCCCAGGGACTACCATTTGCTACCCGATCCATGTTCATATGTACGTGAACATGAGCTGTATATAACCTAACCGCTTTCGGCATTCAAAAACTTGAGCATCGTAACAATAAAATAAGCTCGAAAAACCGCTTGAACCGGTTGAAAAGACTTCTTCAATCCCCAATCTTATAGATCAATTACTGATCTTAATGAAGACTCGCAAGGATTCTCAATTACTCGCATCGGGGTTCTGAGCAATTATAATAACGCAAATCCCCTTTCGCTAACTACCACTAGCCGAGCTCTGTTGTTTAGAAATTCACATGGACACAGTGAAATTTAAACGATCTACTTAATTTCTTTACTAACGTAATTTTAACGATTTATTCAATAATATTAATATTTATTATATTCGTTTTTGTGAAAATGAATTGACCGACGCGGCTCTGGTAAGTTAATAAAGTAATTCTTCGCGGTTTTTCGAGTAATTGAATATGACGATACATGTCGTGCCCGATTGTAAACAATTAATAATTCAAAGGTACGCGTCTATGATGATTCAACGTATCAAGCGCATCGCAAACATTAGACACGTAGCAATTTATTTCCTCGGCAGGAATATACCTGTGGGATTCAGCAGCTGAATCCCATTACAGTACAATTGCATTTACATAATTCAATACGATATTGTATTTCCATATTTATAATAACTAGCGCAGTATAAATAATATGATTTAGTCTCAATATGAATATAATTAAACCCGGTTTATAGCTATGCTAATTTTTTAATATCAATATAAAAAGAAAATATTGAGTTATCGAGAAAACCCCTACCATTTCGATAAGCGCGCTATACTTTTTGTTGGAACATTAGAAATGTTAAAAGATAATGTTAGCAGAGCCGGGGTCGTAAAGCGAATTTATATAATCCGTTGAATATGTAAGGCTACAAGCGGAGACGGATAAAAACTCGACATTTTATTATATTAGTTGTTGTGTGAATAGAGTGTAAAAGTGTGTCTTTTATTGGTGGAGTGTTCCGCGGAGCGCGGGTCGTCAAATCGATTTATGACTTTGTCCGTCGATGACAATTATTTTCTTTGCGCAAGCACCGTTTTACGGTCGGCCCCTAACAAAAAAGTCCCATAAAAGTCGACACAATCCGATCGGCCTTCCGACGGGTCGCGTGACTCCGTATAAGTGTCTGCTATGATTGCCGCATCGGCCCGGGAATAGAGCCGCCGCTGGTCCACGGAGGGGGCCGACTCCGGTTCTAACTACTATTATATTAACTAAACTAAGTGTTACGATACTATCTTTAACTAAACTGCGCGATGCGTAATAACATTTTATTGTATTAGATCCAACTTGAAGCTTAAAACTTTTTGTCATTTAACCGATTCATGACGGCGGCTCGAAATCAACAGCGTCGGCCGATGGGGTATATTTTTAATGAAAATAGTCCCCAAGCATTTCGAGTCAAGATGTTGATGAATTCTTCGATAATACCATGACATTAGGTTTAAAAATGGATTTTTATAAGAATAAAAATAGTTATTCACAATATGCTTCATAATTTGGTCGATATTATGGAATCGACCGAATCGCGCCGTGCCAATGGAAACGCATATTATTGTTTTTATTTTTTATACAAAGTCAATTATTATATATTTATTCTTTAGACTTTTTTAGACAAATAGGTAGGTTGTATATTAAATGAGTTATTGGAGAAAAATCAAAAGCTTGGGGTCCCAAATAGGCCCCATCGTCTAGGATAATGTATGTTCTAAACCAGGGGTGAGCAACCTTTTTTTACAACGGGCCATTTACAAATTTAAAATGTTGCGCGGGCCGCACGTAAGAAAATTATAATAACTATTAGAACTCAAAGTATCTAAAAAAAAAAACAAAAAAATATAAATTACAGAAATAATTTGCTAGCGTAACAAAACGGCGAAAGATATATAAGAAAAAGATTATTTAATGAGAAATTTACTAGTTTCTTTTCATTACTATTTGGTCTATATTTGCTGATAGAGACGACACAGCAACTCATACGCAGCTTTCTAAACGTACATCATTTAATCCTCGATCGATGATCGCTTTAATTATTATTTTCTATTGTGGAGAATAATTGTCTGCAAAACATAAGGTCTTCCAAAAGTACTCTGTTTGCTTTGCATGTGCGCTTCAATCGTGGAATTTTTCTAAATTCATGTAATTTTGACAGAAAATTCATGGTATGCTTCAAATTTCAATAAAATCATTTCTTAAATCCGTGTCGTTTTGTAAATCTATTAATTCCATTTGTAACTCATCTGAAACTGTCTCCACTTCTATATTAAATGGTGAAGAAAAAATATTAAAACTAAGAGCGGTTTCTTCTGATCTTAATATTAGAAATTCCGTTATTAATTTTTCTAAATGCTGGGCATATTTTTGGGTTTCTGAAGGATTTTCTCATCTTAGATATGTAAAATGTGACATGTTGTTTGATAAAAGATTGTTGTTCCAAATTATTAGTTTTTTTTCAAAAGCATTAATTTTATTAAACATGTTATGTATAAACTGGCCTTTTCCCTGAAGTTCCACGTTTAAGACATCAAAATGCTGGGTTATATCGACGAGGAAGGCAAAATCACACATCCATTCTTTATCTTCGAATTGGGGAAATGGATATTCCTTCATTTCCACAAACGATTGAATTTATTTTTTTAAATCATATACCTTTTTAAGCATAGTACCTCTATTCAACCAACGAATTTCTGTGTTGTAAATTACATCACCATATTCACTTCTCAAATCATTTAAAAATTCTTTAAATTGTCATTTTAACGCTCTCGAGATTTAAGGAAATTAACAAGTTTTATTACACCGGTGATAAACGTAATCATGTGAAACTAAATCACATAAATAAAGCAACGATATCATTGCCTATCAATGATTTTAGCATCATTTTCAAAAAATAGTAAAAAATTAACAAGCCTAAGGTACAATTAGGTCGCGCGACACTAGGAATTTTTAAAAGTCAAACTTTTTAAATGTCAAAATGGGTTTCGCAAGAAAGCGTGGCGGGCCGCGGGTTGCTCACCCCTGTTCTAAACCTCTAAATAGGTAGTAATAAGAAGGTGCTATACCAAGCCAATACAGAGGATGCGGTAGGACTTCCTAGTTTATTTGTTTTTTTTTCTTGCAGTTTTTAACCGTCAACGGGATCTTTCTTTTTGGAACTTCTCTGTCTTGACATATGTTCTGTCGCTCCTGTAAATTTTAGTAACCTGATTTAAAGCATTTAAATCAAAATTTACATCTATTTATCGGCAGAACTGGCCAATAAATTTCGTCGATGGAGTTTGGGGTTTTAATCGCGTTCAAACTCTGAAAAAAATTAACATTCAGTTTCGAATATGTTCTTGGATTCGGATTTCGACATTTTTACCCTCAACATTAAAGTAAGATTTTTCAACACAAAAAATAAAGCCGACGAACTATACAATAAGAAAAAAAACTAAAAGATATGTTTTCTACTAATATTTATCATGAGTGTTATATTATTAATAACCAGTGTTATGGTTTGTAGGAAAAATGCATATTATTTCGATAATGTAAGTAACCGCAACTGAGCTAAGTTAGTACTCGGATAGGTGTCCAACGAAAACTATGAATTCAGGGATTTTTTTATAACAATGGCCAGCAGTATATAAAAAGAAGATACCCATTACCACCTCATGTTTTATAAAAATATTTATGTCGGCAGTTTGGCGCGTTGGAATTAATTAATTTAATGCCATCTATCCTGCGATGAATAAATAATTGTAAAAACAAATAATATAAATTTTTGTCTTACTGAAATAATATTAAAAATTAACCCGTGTCAACCGTATATCCCGTTCAACACTTGGGGCAATATTAGTCTTTATATGGGTAAATGATGCTTTGGAATCTATCTGTTATACCATCCATCTATCGTTGGCAAATTAATAAATAATAAACCTCGTAAGCATCCAACTACTTCCTGGATAGGTAGCCTTCCAGATAATTCTATATGACGCTGACAAAACTAAATAGACAAGAACCCCACAATACATTTTTAGGTCGAGTTAAATTGGATACATTAATATATAAAATAAATTATATAGTGTTTTCGATCGGTAATAATCATTTTTGGTATATTAAAAAAGCAATTCTTAGTTGAACTAATAGTAGTTATTAGACTAATGAGCAGTTAAAACATATTTAAGATGGTAACATATTATCAAACTGTGACTATGCTTTACTTTATTTGATATTAATAATTCCACTTAAAAATAATATTTTTAAATTTGGTCAATACACGTTGGCGCATTAATTATAGTTCCCCCCCCTTCTTATTTGGCACACGTTGAACGAGAACCGTTTTAATCTGTTTGCCATTGTAAAGCGAAACCCTTGTTTTCGCTAATTCGTTTTCTCCCAGTTTTCCAGTCCAATTCGCTG
The DNA here is from genome assembly GCA_022495035.1 of Philopotamus ludificatus. Lineage (NCBI taxonomy): Eukaryota > Metazoa > Arthropoda > Insecta > Trichoptera > Philopotamidae > Philopotamus > Philopotamus ludificatus. Next base: position 5,066 of record JAGXCT010034870.1, read on the forward strand.
CAATAATACGGGCAACACTTACCGTTGATTAGGATCCGAGACAAAAAGTCTCAATATTTGCCTTTTCAGTCGTAATTACACAAAGGGGGTAGTCGCTCTGAAAGAATCCGGAAGCCCCTATAGAAATATTTCGGCTAAATTGATTTATTTTAAATAATGCAATTCGCGTTACATCGTAGTTCCGTCATTTTCACACGATTAGCAGGATAGAATTTTCTTCCAGGATAATCCAATTTCATATTTATTATGTATATCAAATGGTACAAAAATTATCCCATTTTTTCGTAAAAATTGTATCTCTTCTCCTCTCGTATCAACAGACGAAAGTTTAACCTTTATGTTAAGATTATGAAGACCGTCATTTTTAAACCTAGCCATCATTTGCTGGGGTATAAATTGAGTTTTCCTCTGGATGTACTTGGGGTTCGTTTCTTAAGATGATTATCTATTTTCATAATTCTTTTTCTTCCGCCAAATGTGCTCTCGGCAAATTTTCCTTAAATATCGTCATTTCGTTGATCTTTTACAAAAGATTATATAATTTCCTATAAAGGATTAACTAAGAATGGTATTTTAACTTTTTTTTATTTTTATTATTCTAATATATTTATCTATATATTTATTACGTTATTTTCTCTTAATTGTTTTTTTTTCTTGTTGGTATATTACTGATTACATAAATGCAATAAAGTTAGCAATCATACACTTGTGTGTAGATGATATTTCATAAATAAATTGATATTGATATGGTAATTGATATTTCTTATTATTCTGTTTGAAAAATAAATTAATATTAGTAGAATAATCTAAAATATCAAATAAATTTTGAATTTTTCTACTAATTGATGCGACGTGGAGGTGAGATGCTCACATAGCGACGGTCCGCTGCAACTGAGCCGTACGTACCGCGGAGTTCGCCTCCCACGCTGACAGGTGTGCGGTTTTACTCGCACTTGCTTGATTATTTATAATATTTATTCTTTAGACTTTTTAGACAAATATAAAAAGTTTGTGATGTGTAGGATTTATATTAAAAGAGTTATTCGAGAAAAATAAAAATAAAACTTAGGGTCCCAAATAGACCTCATCGTCACGGTTAGGTTAAAACGATTGTGCTCTGTAAACGTATTATATAATGCATACTCATACATAATAATATACTCTATGCATATTTACCGAGGATAAAACGAGCCAGCGATCCCCGTGTTTGCTCGGTCAGACGTCGATTAGTGTTATGCAATAATTATCATAAATATATGCGATGCATTTGATTTGATAACTCGCCGCGGTTATTGCATGAAACTGGCCATGATAAAATAGTCATATTACTAAACAAATTAGAAATACAAGTAGAAATTTTCCGAGGTCCCTATGTAAAATTACATTGCCCCCGTTAACAAACCGTTGATTTTAATTTAAATTAATGCATTTTTTTAGTGACGTGAAGAATTTCTAAATTTTTATATTTATCCTGTAGGTTACCTATCCGTTCTTAGCTCAATCGTGGTCAACTCGCACTAATTTGTTGAAACCTAAATACTAAATCATAAGAAGGAAGTAATAATAGCCTTATTTTTAATAATTTAGATGAAAGATGATGCAGACGTAAACGTACGCACATAATTAATTAAATAAATAATATACTTAAAAACACAATTATATCTTTACAATGCAGTGGACACGAGGTTGTATCATTCTCCTATATCGCTATTTTTAGCTATATTACTCTGTCATGCAAACCACGGCCATTTTGTATTGTGCTCTATTTTGCATCTACAGCTTCGCCGTTCCTATTTTCAATCAAATCTGAAAACGTCAGAATTACGCGTCTCGCGGCGGAAAAATACTTATCCAACGTGTAAAATTAAAAAAAGCAGAAAAATCCTGGATATTCTATATGATTAGTGTTTGTGCCCGATAATTCTGTCGCGAGAATTTTCGAAAAATAAAATAATAATAAAATACTTTAAATATTTCATATCTCTAGCACAAGAATTTAATATATTCGAAACAACTTGAAAAAGAACTAAAATTTTTCGATGCAATGCAATTGCAAATGATTTTGTAACAAAAAGCATACACGAATGTGTAAATAAACGTTAAACGCATTATTATGTGTTATTAAAATTATATTGTAAACAAATAAATAAAATTTAAAATATATACGTGTATTTACTCAATTTGAAGACTGGTATGAATTATATATATATATCATCATCATTTGCCAGTCACGAGGCTCTCACTCGCTGAGGGCATGGACCTTACCAAACTCTTGCATGGTAGTTGAGGCCAAAGGAACCTGAGTCTCACACGTGACGTGAGGGCTCCATTTCTGTGGCCATACCGCGGGGACCCGAGCCGTCTTGGTATGCGGTTTTTTATAAAGAGTTTCCCTCTCTTGTATATATATATATATATATATATATATATATATATATATATATATATCATCATCATCATCATTTACTAGTCACAAGGCTCTCACTCGCTGAGGGCATGGACATTACCAAACTCTCGCATGGTAGTCGAGGCCAAAGGAACCTGAGTCTCACACGTGACGTGAGGGCTCCCCTTTCGTGTCCATACCGCGGGGACCCGATCCGTCTTGGTATGCGGTTTTTTGTAAAGAGTTTCCCTCTCTTGGCCATTGCTGGCATTGGACGTACATCTTTCTACCATGTTGGTATCGGATTTTACCCTCTCAACTGTGTCCAGGCAAGTAGGATTATTGTGAAAAAAAATCTTAATTAAATAAATTTAAAAAAAGTGAGAATTCTCTTTTTAATAAATATATGCAATAATTTTCACATGTGTATAAAAAGCGTTTCGTTATTAGAGCACACATGCGTCTCTACCGAATCAATTATCCAGCCGAAGGACTTCGATCGTTCTTCGTCCGGCAGTTAAGCACCCGTGCATCGAAACGGAACAATATATGCAACGTCGTCGAGATATTTTCAATCAGCAGCTTCGACTTTTCGAGCACCTTCGACTCACGCAATTCACGTAAAATCTTATAGCACCTGTTGGTGCCGAAAGCTACTCGATACGACACTTTTATCGTTTCGCATTTCATAGCGAAAACCATTAAACACCATTCCGAACAATGTTAAAGTGCCATGTCGGCTCTGCAGCGAGGGCAAAAACACGTCGAACAGATCGATCGACGAGAGCGTGCTAATGCGTCGGGGCTTCGTTTAGCAAGGCGCCGATAAAGCGTTTCTACTATTCAGTGTCAAAACCGGCTCTATATGCATATGTCCTCATACGATGGTACCTTAAGTCGGCAAAATCTAAATATGATCCTCTTAGTTTCACGGACATATTAGTTTGTAGGACTACATTACTATTAATAGTTAGAACTAGTGATGCGTGCGAGTTGCTGTGTCGTCAATATCTGCAAATATATGCCAATTAATGACAAAGAAGCAATACCAAAGTTGTCATTAACCTAGCCGTGGAAACCCTCCTATAACACAATATCCAAAAACTTGGTTCCGCTGTAACAAAAATAGAATCATTTTTTAATCAAGATATTGATCAAGAATTTCTCAATATCTTGACTTGAAATTATTGGATTTTATAATTTATAATTTGAAAATAGACCCTTCGGACGACGCGGATGGTTTCGAACCACCTTGACGGAATGCTTAGATTATCTGTTTCCACATATATCTTTCGCCGTTTTATATTAGTATAGTATTTCTATTAATGAGTGTTTTGTTTTTGTATTTTTTTATACTAGGTTAAGGTTTTGTTAATAAAGAGATAATTTGAGTGCATCCCTCAGTGTTTCTATTATTTCCCTTCGAGACCAGCGAGTTCATAATTTGACGATCTTGTCGTTACACTCGGATTCATCTTGCTATTCACTTATTTGCCTAGGTTTGAAACAAAGTAGCTAGTATTCCGCAGCTGGTTAAGACGGAGGACCGACGAGCCTATTTGTTCTGTGAGAACTCAATTAGCAAACATCCCAAGCCATAAAGTTTTTGCCAAAATTACAAAAATTCAATTTAATATAGATATCAGTTAAAGTTGAAAGGGTTGAGACGCCCACTAGCTAACTGTAGTAACTACGACGCGAGATGCGAAATCTAGAGGCTCCCTGATAACCATAGTCGAGAAGATTTGGGTGACGGGTATTCGCAGGGGCCGAATTTTGAAAAATCCACTGCGACCCATTCTAAACGACTTAATTTGCAATGCAATAAGTTGTCAATATTTTAACTAAAAAAGCTGGTGTGGGCGAGAAATGTTCGCTATTTAGTGCATCGATAGGACGTCTCGGGCAGTAATTTTAGGATTCCAGGAGAGCTCGCAATAGCGGAATGCCTGGCGACGCCGACAATGCGGAGTGCGCGGCGCATGCAGGGGGAGGGCCGCCGCCCCCTCCGGCGCATTCAATTACGCGGAAATATTTTGATACACGGCGACGCAAAGGTCAATCGATGGAAATAGCTCGTCGCTGAGGTCGCGGGGTATGCTGCAAATGCAGAGGCGGAGCCTGCAGCGCAAACGTCGTTAGGCCGCGTAACGAGTTTAAGCCGGCCCTCTGCCACCGGTTAACTACGTTGAGTTTACTCAATAACCTAATCAATATGGTACTCTTTGGCCGGGTGCTTTTAGCGGCCCGCTAAATAGCGTGCGTGCGTCAGAGTGCATCGGGGTCTCGGCGTCGGGATAAAAGCCGGCGGTGGCGGGACAAATTTGATTATGCAAGGATCGAAGCAAAAATAGCACGTGTTCGAGAATACTCACACGGCGGCTTTATAACGGAGATTGTTGTCGATCGGCTATGATCATAAAATCCGCCGAAAAAAAATATAGAAGAAATGACGATCGTATATTAGCGGGACCGAAAAGTAATAAAAATTTCTTCGATGAGAACATTCACAGTTAGTTTGTGGGGAGAGATGTCGAGACCAACAATAAAAGAAGCACCCTTACGTCATATTTTGCTCGATCTTGTTCGATCAAATGAATGAAGGCAAAGAAGGAGTAAAAAAAAATTACAGATCCTTACGGGTATATCCTGAAACTAAACAAGTGTCATCGGTGGTTTAAAAATAGATATCCCGAAGGCTATAGTGGATTCAGTTCCTCGTCAAACAATTGAGGAATTACCACTGAAGATTGGCTATCCATGGTCTACAGTTCAGGATCATCTTCGTCGCATAGGAAACTTGTATAGGCAAGGAATTTGGGTTCGGCGCTCGATCAACGGTTTACTATCTGCGCGTCTCTTTTGTCTCGGTATGAAGCCTATCCGTTATTGCGGCGAATTGCAACTGTAGATGATGTGGGTGCTATACAATAATCCTGTAAAAAAAACAATGGCTTTCATCCAAAGAAGTACCTGTTCCGACCCAATGACCATCACTAACAATAAAGAAGGTTCTTGTTTATGTGTAGTGGGATTTTTCTGGAATTATACATTAAGGATCCTTCATCACGATAACGCGATAATAAGAGATCTTGGATTGGAACTTTTAAACCATCATATTACCCCTTTTTTAGATCGTTAGTGCATACATTAAGAGGAAAAAAAATAATAACGCTGGGAAGTGAAAACATACTTGGAAGATTTTTTTTAATAAATAAATGTTTTTCACCGTAAAAAAAATCTGATTACTTTTTGGTTCCCTTAATATATAAGATAAAAGAATAATTACTATCAAAATCTACCGCTGGACCGACACAGTATTTATATTTGTACAACAAGTTTTGCATTTGGCAGTTTATCGCCGTCGCATTTGTTTTTGTGTATTTGTTTGAATTTTTTACATGTAAATACACAGAAATCCGCAAACAATTCTTCACAGGGCCACCATCGTATATCACTCGAAAATCGCATTATAACGGTAATAAATCGGACAACAAATCGTTCCAGGATTTCCTGACTGCCTCGAAACCTCCATTGTTGTGTTTTCCAAACGTAAAATAGACTTTGAGAAGCGCTGTAATTTATCAAAGGCGCGGTCAAAAATTTAACAACAACAAAAAATATATACATAAGTTATACACATACGGAATGTCAATTAATCATCCTTACATACGATTATATGTGATATGAGCCCTATCTCAATAACAGACCCTAGTTAATATCGAGTGTCAAAAAAACCTTAAGATTAGCATCTCCTGTTCTTTCTGTGAACACAGTAGCCTAATGAAAATAGTGCGCCCTTCGCCTATTTTTGCTGAAACACGGTGTGTAAGTAACGTGAAGATACATATAAAATTCTCATACCAACTTCGTTATAGATCACTCCCCAAGATTACTACTGAGATTACTCTCCGATAAATCTCAGATGATCTCTGATAGTTTCTTTTAAAAATGTAGAGTTAAAGTTAAAGAGGTCCATCCAATTCCGACAAAAGAAGATGGTATAAGGCCGGGATGAGCAACCTTTTATTTACAACTGTAGCTGGCCCACAAATTTAAAAATGTTGTGAGGACTGCATATAAAAAACTTATGATAATGCAAACGCTGAATGATGAACTCAAATTATCCCAAATACTCAAAAAAATGTAAAAATCTGATTTGCATGATTTTTTTAATAAAATATTTTCTTTTCATTATTTTTTGTTGATTATTTACAACCCCATGTCTGCGTTTTTTATGATTTTAGGTTTTATCAGTCCTATCAAAATCGTATAAACAGGGTTTTACAGCAGTTATTAAAATATGTTTATAATAATCTACATATTTATGAAACCGATATAAAAATATTTAGATAAAAGAATTGATTAAATTGTTGCTTTTACTCAGCTAGCAGAGTTTAACATTTGGAATACATATGGCTAGAAAAATCGGCCATATTAACTGACAAAAGCAAATATTTTAAAAACTGCAAGTAATTTTTGTCAGTAAATCTTATAAATTATTAATTGAATCCCATTTTTAATTTCGTTCAATATAATTTCCACTAATTGGTGTAATAATTTAATGCCATCGTTTTCATGCGTTAATTAATCATTTCAAAAACGGGGTCAAACGTATCGCTATGAATATGATGTCCAATTTAAATTATTGGAATATGGCGTGATGATTTTATTTAGCTCGATACCCGTGATTGAATAATTCCAAAATTTTATATTTTTTTTACGTGCCGGCTGCTGAAAATAAATAATGGACGTTGCTTATTTTAAGCGTTTTGATTATTTCGGCGAAAATATTGAGCGATTCTTTAAATATTTAGTCTTATGCATTTTATATAATATTCTATTGATACTCTAAGAATGTCTGGAAATAAACTATGCATCACCCTTAAACAGCTTGTTTATACTTCCAAGAATTTCATAGAGCATCGAACGTTCTTCGTCCAGGTCCACAAGTATTTCCGTTGCATAACTCAAGTGAAATGTTGAAAAATATGTCAAGGATCTCAAGCGAATATATAATAAATATACTCGACAATAATTTAAATATTTTATGAATTCGAGATTTTTAAAATTAATTCGCTGGTACCGGACTCGACGTGAATAGCGCGGGTATTCACACCCAATTCTTGACTATAAGGTTATTATGGCTAATACAATCAGAACATCATCTGTTGTGAAAGTGTGTCTTTTAGTATTGTTTTCTGATAATATTCTTTCAAAGAATTATGTTTCTTTTTTAAAATGAATTATGAACACGCATAGTTTACGTTAACATAATTGACGACGGGAATAATTATCATAATTAACACAATTTTTAACATTTTGTTGGATTCCAATTTTCAAGAAAGGGGGTGTGAGGCAAGCGATGATTTTATTTATTTATTTATTTGACTACAATGGATGAATGGCATAACAGAAAGATTTCAAAACCACATTCATCATTATAAAGAGTTGATAAAGATTCTTAAGACTCTAAAGATGCAAGGGTCATCCCGGGGAAAGCGGGACATCCATTTTTTAAAAAAAAATGATGAAGAATTCATCAATATCTTGAGTTTAAAAGCTTGGGGTCTATTTTCCTTAATAAATAGACCCCCTTCGGATGACGTGGTTGGTAAATTAAGATCGAACTGCACAGTAATTATTTATAATTAGCCAAAAGCAAATAAATGAAAATAATAGATCTTTGCAAAAAGTAGACCATAGAATTCAAGATGCTGTTAAAAAAATCTTCGCGAATATTTTAATATACAGGAAACCGTCCTATAATACGGTATCAACATGGTTCCGCTGTAACACATAAAAATATAATCATTTTTTTATCAAGATATTGATCAAGAATTTCTCAATATCTTGACTTGAAATGCTTGGATTTTATAATTTATAATGGGAAATAGACCCCCTTCGGACGACGCGGTTGGTTTCGAACCACCGTGATGGAATGTTTAGATTATCTGTTTCCACATATATCTTTCGCCGTTTTATATTAGTATAGTATTTCTATTAATGAGTGTTTTGTTTTTGTATTTTTTATACTAGGTTTATTTTGTTAATAAAGAGATAATTTGAGTTCATCACTCAGTATTTGTATCATATGTTACTTACTTGCGGCCAGCACAACATTTTTAAATTTGTAACTAGACCGTTGTAAAAAAAGGTTAATCACCCCTGGTTTATCATACTAATATTCCCCCCAGTGTCAAACCACGACTGGTTAATTTTTAATATTATTTCAGTAGGATTGAAATTTTTATTATTTGTTTTATAATTATTTATTCCACGCAGGATAGACTACATAGATGTTTTTATAAAACTTACGGAGGTAATGGGTGTCTTCCTCTCACACACCCCCTGGCCAGTGTACTATAGAATTCTGAATTCATAGTTTTCTTCGTACACCTATCCGATTACTAACTTAGCATATTATAACATATTATCTACAAAATAAAGGTAAAATATTGCGAAAGAGGAATATTTTTTTTGAACGACGAGAAGCTCAATCGATCCAACCTCGAACGGCAGTGGACGATCGAACCTTATTTAAGGACCGGATATAGACGGGAGGTTCGTTATCAAAAGTAAATGAACCTGCGCATGCGTCATCTCCTCCGAGACGGTACTTTTATCTAAATAATTAATTACGGGTCTTGTTAAATTTAATGGATAAGAAAATGTCCCGATTACCGGTTGATTAACTGCATCACAGCGAGCCCGATAATGGCCGCAATCAATAAAGCTTTCACTAAAGGCACAAGTTGCGGCCAAATCTGCGATGTTCTACTTACTCGAGATTGATTATGAGCGGGATCAAAACCGATTTAAACTCAAATTAGTTCACCTCGGAAATATTTAGAAAATGACAATGACTAATGAAAAATATACGTTTTAATCTTTATTTACACTGTATCTATAATATTTACATTTTTTTAAATCGCCTTAAACTAGTGAGTGATCTTAAATTTGTGGTTTGCGGTAGCGTCGAAATGTTCAATTTTATGAAAATGTAGTAATAAAACAGATAATCGATTATTGTTGCTCGACCCAAAAGAATTAGGCAAAAGCTGGGTGCCGATTTGAGCAATTTATTAAAATGAATCGTTGCAGTTGTGCGCGAAGGGTTCAATTAGACGTAGTGCCTGTTGAATACTTAAGTTCTATTCGTGTACACTCTCAGATTTTGAGACAAAGAACTTGTTGCTATAAATAGAGAGGGAGAGAGATATTCCACGAAGAAGGGTGAGTGGTAGGGCTAGAGTATGAGGGGAGTTAGGGATTTGCGCCATTAATTCGCGCCAGGAGGCAAATTATGAGATTTTCCCGAATTTCCTTGAGAAAATTAATTTGTATTTCAAAACGAACAACCGCCGTAGTTATTCTGATTTTTACTAGCGCAATGGAATGCAGAAATAGGCTATGGTCGCGTTTTTTCTAATAGAAATCCTAAGGCTCATCTTCGTTATTTATTTATTATAAAAATGAGTAGATTATGATTGAATATATCTCGATTAAAAAGCGTGTTTTCATTCAATATAGATAACGTATGATATAAAGAGATACTTGCGTCTTTGAGTGTGTAAGAAATATACATTTCTTAATACTGGTTTTAAATGAAATATGAAAAGAAAATGGGATTTACAAAAAAAAGGAATCGGTCAATTTTTTAAAGGCTCTTTTACTTCCTCTTTCACCTCTTTCTTGGCATTATTAAGCTGAAACTCCCCACAAACAGCATTATTATTTATTTTCTTAGCATTGTAGTTTTTCGTCGCTCTTTTTATCGCTATTTTCCTCCCCCTCTCTTGTGTTTGAAAATAACTTTTGCTCACAAATGTAGATATTTTTTTCGTAACACGTTAAAGTCATTAAGCGATGTAGGGATTCCATTACGGTCAAAATTTTACTTTCTTTGTTTTGCCGCGGATACATTAAGATCGAGGTCGAGCGATAGTGGCGCCGTTCGACGCATCGACGACGTCCACGTTGAGCCACAAGTGCTTTTTTGCCACCAGATGATCGACTCTCGTCGATATATCCAAACGATAGTTTTTTATTGAGGTTATTTCATAGATACATTCAGATTTGTTTATCTACTTACATCGTGTGTTTGTAGGCAACGGCAATCTGTTAAGATTGTGTAAGTTGACCCCGACAAAGCTAGACAGGTTAACCTTCGGGCGAAAATTGGGAATTGTAATTCAATATCGGCTTCCTACGTTCGATCGACGTACCTCCATTATAATAGGACGAGAACTGAACAAGATAATTTTATTAAACAACAAAATCAGAGTTCAAAAGCATAGAGAAAATGCGCATTATTTCATTTATTTTATATGTGCATATCTAGAAATGGTTTGGCATAACTCCAAGACTGGTATTGTTTCCTTTTTGGAGATTTTTCGTTTGGCTATGTTCACATAGTCTGACCATGGAATTTATCTTAAAATTGAATTAAATCATCATTGAATAATATGTTATAAATTTAAAATATTTGTACCCCAAATCCTCATAATTAATTTTGATTTCATCTTCGTCATTTTAACAATTGTAATGTTTTGGTTTTTCTATAGATCTTTTGTATTAAACGTTGGCTTATCTCGCATTTAATTAATTTAGAGTAATTCTTTGTGAAATGCATTAATGGAGTTCTCACGTATATGAATACTCCCAACAATGTACTTAAATAGACCGAGGGACCTTTGCTCCTTTGTTATAATTCTTGGCAGATAAAATAAATAGCAAAATACTAATTAATTAATATCTTATAATCAAAGGCAATTTACAAAAATCACCGACTTTTATTCTGATCCAAAAGATCCACAAAAGCATATTGTGAAAATATGTTATTATTTTGGAAATCAAAATCGTCAGAAAGAAGACGTGCTTCAACTGCAGAGGAAGCTATTCTGAGCTTTCGGCAAGAATCTTTTGGAGAGCCAAGTGCCGACTAAAGCTATGCTTGTTACAAGTATACCTGTGATTGTTTAATATAATAAGCAGAAGGCACATCATTTTAATGTTGAGTTTTAAAGAACACTTTTGTTCCTATAAACTATTATAAAGAAAAACGTGTATGCTTGTTATGTAATTCAATTACTAAATAAATTAACTTAAATAGACAATTGATCACTAATGAAAATTTTAATACAAATTTTGTAATAAACTTATAAATTAAATGAAAAGAAGTTCTGAACAAATTAGCTGGACAGCAGAGTTTATTTACCAATTTAGAGCTCAAGAAAAGCCTCTTCTGCATCTTTCCAATTTACACACGTACTGGTAAAAAAAACTAAGCCCCCTCGTAGAAGATGACATGATTATAGCAGCCATTTTAGTAACTAAAAAAACTCTTTTTGATGACTTTAAAAATAAAAAAAATGATAGGTTGGAAAATAATATAACAAAACAAAAAAATAATATATAAAATTAAAAACTTCATATCATCATCACATTAGGTTTTTTTTTAAATTAAATTGGAATTTATGTATAAGTTTAGTTTGCATTAATATTTTGATGTTTAAATATGAATGCAACATATTAGTTAAATGACATTTAGAGCACTTCTGAATCTTCGATATACATAGTATCCTGTTTCTGACACCGAGACATGCCATTTAACCATCCCATCTCTCTCTCTTCTTACTCATGTTACAGTTGCACAGCAACCGTTGCTGGCTCTATTGAATATAATTAAACATACGTATTTAAGTGGACACCCCGTGCGTCAGATGAAAAGTGGCGCAACCACCCTCATAGATATTGCTGACGTCACTTGGAAATCCTACTCCCACTCTCGATTGACAATAATGGGAACAATTAACAATAACAACAACAACTTTCCGCGAATCAAATTAATTTCAACGATTTTAATTTGAACGCAAAATTTTAAACAATAACAATATATTATTAAAATATAATATATTCATGCGAACAATCTTTTTCAATCGAGAACCTTATTTATTTATCATAAAAAACAATGCGTGATTGGCATTACAGAATAACCCAGGCCGCCAATCATAAAAACATAATAGTAAAATAAACATAATAATTTCAAAATATATAAGTAAAATACCAATAAAAAAGATTAAAAGAAATTAACGTATATATATGCAAGGATAATAATTAAGAGAAAAATAATGTTAAAATACCGTATCATTAATATTTTATATAACGAACTAGCTAATGACGGTATTTTAAAGTATTTTTTTTTCTTCTCCTAGCTATTTAACGTTAAATATATGTATATAGTCGGCCAAATGGCTGAGCAGAGTAATAGCTCTGGTTACCGTAGAGTTTCTGAGAGTACCCGTCGTCACATTTGGCGGAAGAAAAAGCACACGCGAACGAGCTCGATGGTAATGAGGTAGAACCTAAGAAACTTCTTCTGTATCTTCTCTACTCTGAGAGAATTCGAGGCGTCACGAGGGGCCCATATAATGGAGCCTGATTCGAGCAAGCTTCGAATAGCACTTTTTCTCAAGATTTTAAAAAAATTTGTTGATCTCACACACACGTTCGATACATGTAAACTAAATTTTAACTTGGAATCAAACAAAAACGTAAGTAATATAAAATGAAGTTAGTTTTTTATTATTTTTTTGATTATTGGATGGTATCCCCCACAAGTTTTTCTAGTATTTTTGTTCCTTGAAAAACGTAATAATAGAGTTTCACTGTATACGTATATTGGCGCTTTCGTCATCTAATTTAATATTAAGTGAAATATGGCATTTCAGTGGCCAGGGCCGACTAATAAATTAATCCTGAAAACTCGCCGTGCATTCTCCAAAAAAATGAAAAAATGAAAAATGAAACAATTAGAGCGGCCGGGCCCTACAAATTTTGACATATATGTGCGGCGTCCGTAGGGGGGGGGTTCTGAATAATAGATTGGGACTCTGACGCAGGCGGCGGTGCATCGGATGCTGCATCGCATATATTAATAATGATCAATATTTAAATAATCAACTCGCGTCAGCCCTGACGATGATAGTGCCGACGGATTAGGATGCGCGGGGGAGGGAGCGGATTAAGGGTTGCACGACATAACTGAGTCATTGAAAATCCGGTTTTAATTTAAATGTATCTATCCAATCTTTCGAATATCCGACGACGGCTCAACGATCGAGCAAGAAGATCGAGTTGAAGAAAAGGCACATGCGAACGAGCTTCTGTGATCTGAGAAAATTCGAGGCGTCAAAGGCACCCATATAATGGAACAATACCAAAATAAATTGCGAATCTTATTTATAAGAACCTGTAATTGTGTCTTTAAACAAAAACAACAACATACAAACTTTAACTATTAACTTTCCAACATAATTAAGGCGAAGAATAGCCTTGATCTTATTAAACATGGATTTTTCATAAATAAATAAGATTATTATAAAGTACGATATCTAGTTTTTACCGACCTCTAAAACAGGGTTGTTAACAATTTTGACTTTCAAAGGAAATATATCCCGTTGCACATTTGATATTTGGCTCTTTCAATTTATGAGTTTGCCCACCATCGTTTTAATTAAATTTGGCGGGCTACAGTAGAAATTATGCATTTACTTAAAATGTATCCATAAATTATATTATTTATCCCATTTATAATATTCATACTCGATTTATCCAAACATTTCCTGTTCAATCGAGAAAGCGTCGACACATAATTTGAGACGGGGTCGCCCAGGCAAAGTTTCAGTCATAATTGCATCAGAGGAGACTGCATACGTCCGAAACATAATCGCCATTCGCTTTGTTGAGATATTCGCACACGAAACGGACTTCAAACAATTATCCTAATAGCGGACTGCGAAAGTGGTCCGATGGAAACGGTTTTGTGCCGAAATTTAAATGGGTTTGGACAATTTGCTAGGTGACGCCGCAAACTGACTGGTTTAATATTCGTCGCATATCTAATTAGCACGTGCAGCTCGGTCGGAGGAGGGCTGCAAAAGCCCAAGTCCGACGACCGGCTCACAAAGCACAAAGGCACCGGAGACAATTCGCAGGCAAATATTGGCCGAGTTGGCCGGACCGCCGAATCGACGATATTTGCTGCCGAGCCATTGTTGGATTTGACAGAAACTGCAAATATTCATACTGACTGGCATTGGCTAGTGAATCAGTCTTAAGTCTCTGCATGAAGTAGTTTTTGTTTCAATTAATTTAAATATACAAAGATTTGAAAATGAATGATCGCTTTATCAAACGCGTTATTGATAAAAGTCGCTTTGGACCCCCTAATCCAGTGACTTTTGAGAAAAACAAGAAGGTCTGTGACTCTTTAGCGTCATGTTGCTCATCGATAATTCTATTTTCAATATGGTGAATTACGTATTTATCCAGAATCATCTCGAACAACTTCCCAGGTGCGGATAGAACAGCCACTTGTCTGTAATTGATAATGTTCGATTTATGTCCTTTTTTAAATTTGGGAGTAATTTTCGAAAGTTTCCACAAGTCTGGAATTGGTTAGAAGCTTGCTCGAATCAAGTTCCATTATAAGGGCGCATTATGACGCCACGAATTCCCTCATATTAGAGAAAATATTTAAAAAAATCTAAGATATCTCTATATGAGGGAGTTCGTATTATATCCAAATTTATACCCCAGCGGATAGGTACAGTGGGCTGCCTGGGGTATGTAACTGTCGAGAAAAGAGGTTTGGCAAAACTAAAGATTAGTTTCACAAATATC
>JAGXCT010034871.1:0-22663 GCA_022495035.1 Philopotamus ludificatus
GTCTTTTTCGCACGAGAATCGACCGTCGAATATTCGACGCATGGTAACCAAAGGGTTAATAAACAAAAATTGCGAATAGACGGATAATTTTTAATATTTATTATTACAAAACGACGGAGAATTTTTAAGAAACCGACCTCGCTCAACATATTTGCGAATAAAAAAGCGCGAAATTTTAAAATTTAATAAAAATAAAAGAACAAAATTTTTAATATCCTCGAGTGGTCAGACTAAAATCGACAGTTTCAATTCTTCGGTTGTATCGCTTCTTTTTTTATTATCTAAAGCCCGACGAGACGATGTAATTATTTTTTTAGAAATGTAGAGCCCTACAATTTTTGGGTCGACGGTTTTCCGGAGACACGAACGACGGCGTCGTTTCGACTCTCGACCCTTTCGCTTTCGATCGCCGTTTCGGCCGCCGTCGAAAAAAATAATTTCTCGTCGGGATCGCGGATATATTTTTCGAGGATTCGGGCGGGCGCCCGGCCCGGAGGACCGGAGAGGCGAGAGGCGGAAGGGGGAGGTCGCGAGGCGCGCTCGGGCCTGGCCGCCAAACAGTTCGCTTCGGCCGTTCGCCGGAGACGTCGCGGGCGAGCGGCGGCGCCATGCAGCCCGCGCCGCCGCGGCCCGGCGACCGCGAGGCGCGCAAGCGGGCCGAGAAGCAGCGCCGCACCGTGCTCAACGAGCTGGTGGCCGAGCTCGCCGCCCTGCTGCCTCTCGTGGCCGACTCGCAGCGCAAGGTCGACAAGACGGGCGTGCTGCGCCTCGCCGCGCACGAGATCCGCAAGGAGCACGTGTTCGGGGACGCCGTCGCCGTCGCCAGGCCCTTCGGCGCCGACGTAGCCGACGCCTTCCTCGACCTCGTCGACGGCTTCCTGCTCACCGTCACGGCGCGCGCCATCGTGCTCGTCGTGTCGCCCAACGTGCAGCGCCACCTCGGCCACGCGCCGCTCGACCTGCTGGGCCACAGCCTGCTCGCGCTCGCGCACCCGGCCGACGCGCGCGCTGCGCCACCAGCTCAGCGCCGGCCCCGCCCCCGCGCCCGCCTCCCCCCGCACCGACTTCGTGGTCCGCCTGGCGCGCGCCGCCAGGCCGGCTGGCCGCCTGTCGCGTGCGCGGCGGCTGGCGCGTCGACTGGCGCCGGCCCCGCCCCGCCCTGGCGGTCCCGGCGCGGTGGTACCTGGCGCGCCGGGACCGCGCTGGCGCCGGCCGGCAACGACTGGGTGCTGGTGCGCTGGTGCACGTTGCGCGTCTGGGCCGCGCCCGCCGCTGCCCGAGCCCGACCGCGACGAGTACTGGACGCGCCACCTGGTGGACGGCCGCATCGTGCACTGCGACCAGCGCATCAGCCTCGTCGCCGGCTACATGTCCGCCGAGGTGACGGGCGTGTCGGCCTTCACGTTCATGCACCGCGAGGACGTCCGCTGGGTCGTGATCGCCCTGCGGCAGATGTACGACCAGAGCAAGCCCTACGGCGAGTCCTACTACCGGCTGGTGTCGCGGACGGGCCGCTTCATGTACCTGCGGTCCCGCGGCTACCTCGAGATCGACCCGACGACGAAGGCGGCGCAGAGCTTCGTCTGCATCAACTCGCTCATGTCGGACGAAGAGGGCGCCGGGATGATCGCCGAGATGAAGCGCCGCTACTCGGCGATCGTCGACGCGGACCCGGCCGACGAGCGGCTCCGCTGCGAGGCGGCCTCGCCCGGCGAGGAGACCGGCCTCGAGGACCCGCGCCGGCTCGAGCAGGTCATCATGCACCTAATCACGAACCTCCCGGCCCCGTCGCCGACGTCGAGCCCGGCCCCGAGCGGCGACTCGCTGACGATCATCCCGCCGAAGCCGTCCTCGATCAAGTCGTCGATCCGGAAGAGCATCTCGGTCGTCGGCCACGGCGGCGCTGCATGGCGGCCGTCCCCGCCGGCGATCGAGGCGGCCCGCTCGCCCCTCGACGATTGCGGTTAGCCCGGGGGCGTCCCGACGGTCGACAAAATCCCCGCCGAGCGCCCCGAGAGTTGGGCGCCTCGCTGCGGCGACGATCTCCGCTTCTCGAGAGACTCAAACTTTGTCAAAAGTTTGATTTGAATGCGACATATGTTCAATATCGAGCGGTTTAAATTGTTTTCGACGATCCTCCGAAGCGCCAAAAACGATGTATATAGCCCCAAATTTGCCTTCGTGCCAGGATTTCGCCTCGCCGATCGATCGTCGATAAAAAATGTGCGAGTCGCCTCCAATATTTAAAATAATTTCGTGGAAATTGTTCGCTTTTAGTTATAATAAATGTATATTTTAAGTCGAATTTTCGTTATTGTCTATGATACTTTGTTTATTGACCGTTTTAATCGACGAGCGATTAAATTTTAATCGATATAAATATTTGCCATAAGTCGTCGTTGAACGACGCAATTTTGAATATAATTCGCGTTTCTTTTTCCTAAAAGATGTTTCCTCGAGAGTTTTTAAAAAACTGTCTCTCGTCAAAAAATTAATATTGCCGCGTCTCGCACCCCGATATTGCGGCGTTTCCATAATTTCCTTTTCCAGGATGAGATGTGTCGAGTCACCGAAGAAAATGCCACAAAGCGGAATCTCGTCGGTCCGGGATGACAATTTTGTTCGACGGTCGCCGCCGGCCGGCCGGATTTAATATTCTATTGCGAGGGCGAGTCGAGGATTGCGTCTCGGATCATTTTTAAACAAATAAATTCCGTAAAATTACATATTTGTCTAATTTTTCGACTAGTTTGGCGCGACGCTCTCTCGATTGAATTGCATAAAACGTATATTCCGCGCGTCCTCTTCCGTCGGTGGATTATTTTCGCCCGATCTCTAGTAATATTTGTATTATATTGTATGCTCGCTCGAATTGTTCTATTTATTGTTTTGAATGTATTAATGATTATTGTGTTCCCGAACGGGGTCCGCCCGAGGGTCGGCGTCGACCGCGCCTAGCTTGAGTATCGAAAGAAAAATGGCCCGAAGGACCCGTCCGAATGTTAGATATGTAATATTTACGTTGTGATTTCCGTCGACAGACATTTTTGTCTCGCAAACGGTCCCTCGGGAACCGCCGCTCATATTTTCTGACAATATTTCATTTTTGATCTACGTTATAATCTCACGGTCTCGTGCGATCGATATTAAATACGAATAGACGTATCTGTGGATGTTTTATTGATTAAAACGTCTATGTTCGGAAGGAATTTGCGTGTTTGCACGAATGTCGTTGCAAAAAATGATTTTAGGTGTTCTCTGTCCTTCAGTTTTTTTCCTTTGCGGAGTCAAAAATCCAATTTATATCATTTTCAAAATTCGAAAGATATTAATTTACAATGAATGGTGGAACGGAAACTCTTTACTTTTAAGAGATATTATTGTTGATGCGGCGCCGAAGCGTCTTACGATAGCTAAAAATTAGCTCTTTACAGGAATGGTGGGGGACTCAATATAATTGTAAACTATTGCCATTACATAATTTATATATATATATATATATAGGGATGTGTGTGTTATCCGATAATGGTACTATTTTGTGCAGAACGTTCATTAGTAACGTAATTTTAAATATCGGCGACATTGTTTTGTTTTAAAGTATATTTATATTTTACACGCCCGAGGATAAATGTATATCATGCCGCGACGAGTGGCATATAAAAATGAACCTTATATATTTATTTGATTTGACATGTTCCTAAAGTTATTAATTGGATTTGAAATTCTGTGTCTTTCGTTGTGGTCGCGTATGTAAACGCATTGATGTAATCAAATATTTATAAATCGGCGTTGAAATTATTTTTCTTGTAACAAGATTGGCGTCGAACGTCCTAGATAAAATGCTCTAATATATATTTTTTGTATTACGACGTATGTGTCATGGCCGTGTTCAAAATTTTTGATTCGATCGAATTGTTTTTCTGTTTGTTTTATAAAAAATGTATGAATATCACTTGTGTGTATGTAAATATAAATTTAACCAAATGGATATGCCATTTTAAAACGTCGACTGATTTCTTTTAAATTATGTATCGTTCATTCTTTTACTTTCTAGGATTTATATTTTGTTAAGCGATTAATTGTGTCGGTGGGAAGATGCGAAGCATCGACGGTTCCCCGACGCCGAATTTCTGAAATCATACGAAATTTTGTACTATTTATATTTGTTGTAAAAATACCACTCAACATAAGGCCATGCAATATGATTATTATTGTGAATAAAATACCGTCAATTATGAATAAGCATACATTTCTTTTTATTGGTACATCCGTATATTTGTGTCGACCTTGAAGTCTCGTTTCCTCCTATGCCCTTTAGTCCTCTGCAACCTTTGAGACGATATGCATTGTTTGATTCTCATGCTCACGTTATTTGCTATTTTTGTTTATTTTTTTAAATATTATCCTAATTGTAAGTCTTTAGCGCTTAGGATGCGTTCGTAGATGACTAAGCGTTAAATGAGGACATTTAATAATAAATTATATATTGTGGATCATTAATGATTAAAGCAATGCATGAGAATAAATAGATTTATAGGAAGTACAACGCTCTTTTTTAGGGTTCGAGCAGATCACATTATATTGAATCAACCAAAGCCTTTACATCCCGGTGTAAAGAAACGAACGGTAGTGTCCTATGAGGGAACTTCCCGCAAGCCTCTTAGAACATACATCGGTGTGAGGTACTACCGCCTGCAGTTTCCTCGAACTTGTATCGGGGAATACAAAATTAAAAAAACATATATTGTTTATATTAAACGAGTGATTCAAAATAAATAGCATGGGGAATCAAAAATACCTCTTCCGAACGGGAAGGATAATTGAGGCCTTGCAGGATCATGGGTTTTTAACTTGTACAATTTTAATTTTGTCTACCTTAACGAGCATAAGTATTCTGAAAAATGTGAAGGAATGCTTTTATGATGACATGTTGGAGGATGAAAAGCGAGTTCTAGAAGGGGGCAAAAGTGAAGAACTAGAAAAGGCTTTTTCCTTGGTTACTGATAAATTTAGAAGGTGAACCGCTTATCTGGGAAAATATAGTTATCATTCCAGTATACCCAAAGCAATTTCCCAGGTTTCCCGTGCTAGTGTTATTTAAATAGCACGATTCCCAGAAAAAAATATATTTCATATTTTAAATTTCGCGCGTTTGAATAAACGTCATCGCATTGCGAACGATGGGGGCTTAAAAGTATCACTTTTTTACACGGTTTTTTGTGGAAGGTTTGGGTGTACAAAGTTTGATAGAAAAGATGGGAAGGGAATAATTCTGGCTGTATATGTAAATTTTTGTTGTGTTGTGTTGGTGTGCCAGTTTCTGTTTATGCAGGACTTGGCCACCTACGATTTTTTCCTATTCTGAAAATGAAAAAAGCATCTGAGGATGTCGTTTTCCAACATTGAGGAGATAAAAACCTAACCCCCGAAGGAGTTAAACACTAAAAGTACGTTCTAGAAGTGCTTCAAAGATTGGAAAAATTGTTAAATAGGAGTTAAAACCCACAGAATGGAAAAAGGTACATACATTTGTTGAGAAAATCAATTATTGAATCCTTGTCGTAGATGCATCTTGAGATATATAATGGATCTAAAGATCATGGACCTAATGGATGAGGTCTATTTTGTATGAAAATAGACATAGAAAATAGAAAATAGTCAAGATATTTATAAATTCTTCATCATTTCTTGACTTTTCTTTAAAATGGATTATTCTAAGAATAAAAATAGTTATTCATGATATGCTTTAAAATTTGGTTGATATTATGGAATTTTCTACTAATCAATATGACGCGTAAATGACTCACACTCGGTTTCACTCGCGCTCGGCACATCGTACCGGATGCTAGCGAGAAAAAAAAATAGATTTTTTTAAACAAATACAAAAAACATCTGACATGTAGGATTTATGTTAAAAGAGATATTCGAGAAAAATCTAAAATTTGGGGTCCCAAATAGACCCCATCGGCGCGGCAAGGTTAAATAAATCTTGGTAAAAAATGTAAACCGAAAATAATTGTATGAATTGATTTCTTTAGATATTATTTAACCTTTTGAATATTGTATTTTTATCGTTGAAACTTGATTCTCAAAGAGGCTGTGATGGATAATTATTAGACATTTCTCGTATAACTAAATTTAGAACGATGCTAAACGGGAGTGTTCGGGTGGTTATTATTCACGAAAATAGATTCAAATTGGATATAAATCCCAACAATAATATCACTACCGAGAAATAAACATGTAATAGATGCTGATGAGTGTCTGGCGCCTACTCAATTATTTATTTTTGGAAATAATGAAAAAATGATTGTTCGGTACAATAATTTGAAGGGGGCTTTGCTGAGTTTGTATTGCTGAAATTTTTTGAAAATCAATTATGCGCACGTGTTCCGAGATGAATGGTGCTCATCAAATATCTAAATATAATCAAATTGCCGTGGATTTCGTCCATATTGATTGATTCATGAAATCATCATGGAATGTGGAATTGTGTCAACATTTGTCTTCGCTTTATTGCGAGATCGTCAAAGTAATTCTGTACAAAGGTCTCAAATTACGTTAAACATAATTTAAATTAAAAGGGATTATTAACTTGAATATATTTTTATTTAATAATACTCTATAATACGTTTCTACATATTGATAAGTAATCCCGTCCACAATCAGTACTCCACAATGTTTAATAAATGGTGAAAAAAATAAATATATTTATACATATATTAATATTTGTTCAGTGCTATGGCTCTAACATATCTTTATGACTCAGTATGCATTTATAATTATGTACACTGCGTTTATTGATATTAAATGCAGATGGATAAATGCACATTTTAACTTTTTTCTAAATACACAGTGGGCTATGTATATGTACTTTATAAAAACCAACTGATTTACTAATATTAATCACTGTCATGACTTGAAAGTAACGCAACGATTGTTTTAAACCTTCAGATAGTACTCGGATGGATAACCTTCCTGGAATTTTATGTGACGCTGACCTCTGGCTCACTTCCTGCTCACAGGGGGTGAGTGTGAGACACGTCTATCTAACAATCCACTCCCTGTATCATAAAAAAAATATATGAATGATTAACGCTATTAATATACTATAATACAATATTTATCAAACATCTTAACTCTCAATTTATGTTTTATATTTAAACTTTAGTTATTTGTGCAAATTATGATGAAATATTTATATTTTAGAAAAATATACATGTTAATTGTTTACAGCAAACAAGTGTTTATGACCCGAATATTTTAAAAATACTACTGAACTGATAAACCGGTCTTTTGCCTGACGCTCATTAAATTGTGAATATTTTATTTGTGATAAAATATTTTTATAGCAAAAAAATAGCATAGTGAAACAATATGGCAATATTACATCTTAGATTAGTAAATTTGATGTTAATCTTAATTAAAATGCATTATGCCTCGCTTAGCGCTGTCAATAAGTTACTAAGGAGTAAGAATATTGAGTAAATCGTGCTAAACTAGTCAGTTTAACATTTACAAGATAAATATAGATAGAAAGCTAACAAATAGTAATTTGTTTTTCATAATTGTACATTTTTAAACAATAGTTTAGACATTCTTTAAAATAATTCTCAATAGAATAAATCAACTTTAAGACGCTGATACGCCAGCTTCAGGGTTATCTTCTTTTTTGGCTATTTTTGACACATACAATGCGCTAGTTTGCCATGCCCTTCGAGTATATTCTGGTAGTAATAAACTGCCGCATGAATACAGCGTTGGCACAATTGCCTCAACATGGTTCAAAATTCTTCTTGGGGAATTCTCTAGAAAATTCTACATAAAGATTCGATACAGATTCTAAAGCA
Organism: Philopotamus ludificatus; assembly: GCA_022495035.1. Classification (NCBI taxonomy): domain Eukaryota; kingdom Metazoa; phylum Arthropoda; class Insecta; order Trichoptera; family Philopotamidae; genus Philopotamus; species Philopotamus ludificatus. Next base: position 7,851 of record JAGXCT010034871.1, read on the forward strand.
AGTGGAATGAGTCTCTCACACAAATATACCCCTTCCCCCAGTGTCAAACCACGACACTGGTTAATTTTTAATATTATTTTAGTTGGATTGAAATTTATATTTGTTTTTATAACTATTTATTCGAGGAAGGATAGTTGGCATTAAATTAAATAATTCCAACGCCCCTAACTACCTACATAAATATTTTTATAAAACATACGGAGGTAATCTCTTACATAACCCATAGCCAGTGTTATTAAGAATTCCCCGAATTCATCATTTTCGTCGGAAATCTATTTCTACTACTAACTTAGCTTAGTCGCAGTTAACTTACAATATTAACATAATATGCATGTTACCTACAAGCCATAGCACTGGTTTAGGTGCCCTTTTGTCAGAATCACCCCATTTTTAACTCTCTCCAATATATCTTTCTGCCAGTTAGAGGGTTTCACTCGAGCCTTGCACCTATGACTCAATCGAGTCGTAATGACCATCTATTAACTTAAGTATTCGCACACAACCTCGGCCATTTTTTTTCTTTATGCGATGTTATTTATGTACTGTTCAAAACATGCTGTTTCTATAAGTCCTCTATTGAAGATGCTTTAAATATCGCAATTATCTTGTGGAGGTTATTCCTCTAATTATTTTAATTAACGCCATGTTGCGTCCTGGTAACACAACACGGCGGCGTCCCGGTCCTCACTCTTCCGGAAATGCAGCAGGGGGTTCGCTACCCCTAGGTAGACTTCCGCCCGCAGTTGCAGCGTGAACACGCTCCTGCGTTACTCCGCCATGACGACTCTGGAGACCTTCCTCTCGTCCTTTCCTTTTAAGAAGCGTTGTTGTAGCTCTTGTAGTGAGTTACCGGCGCTCGAGTGGTTAACTCTAGTGGAAATCAACAGGTAACATTGATGAACCAGACACAGAAGCAAAGAAGTCGTTATTAACTTTTATATTTAATAAGCAAGCTAAAATTTGCTAAGAAGTTTATGAATTTTTAACTATTTGAAGCTGAAGATGATTGTTTTAAAATGGAAAAAAGTGGTCTGCGTCGTCCTCTCAAGATTTTTTTCATCTGCAAGAATAGTAAGAAGTCGTAGCGGGGCGAATACAGAGGCCAAAAGATCATCATATATAGTTACTAAAGTCACCAGGAACAAGTATAACAAGTATATCAATACAACAAAAAATGTTATAATCAGATTAATACAGCTCGCAAAGTTATAAATATTCCGTTTTTTTAATCCGTGTACAAAGCGCCATTGAATCATGTATTTTTTTATTGATTTATTTGACGATGGATGAATGGCGTTACAGAAAATTGCAACACAAAGATTCGATACAGTTTATAAAGATGCACGGATGGTGGGATGTAAAACTCACAATCACCCCCTGCCTAGTGTCATAAAGATTTTCTCTTAATTTTGCTCTATGTTCTTATATATGCACCTTGCCCGTTTTCGGACGTAGGTGACCTATGTGTCTTTGACCTTTTTCCAAATATGTTCAACAAGAATAAAGCTCTCAACCCGATACAGTTCGAATGTTATGGAGCCACGACAGTGTCTTTCTTTCAAACCACCATTTACCTTTCATTTTCCCTCCATAATGGTATGCAGAAGGTGATACTTTCGTCCACAAATGATGTGTACAAAGTGATCAATTTCACGATTATTTACGACGTCCAGAATCTTCCGCTCCTTGTTGTCCTATGTTGGCTGAATCTAATATATAAAAAACTGACTTACGTTCTAGAATTTCAAAATCCCCAGCATATTTATTTAAATCAAGAAATAGTCAAAATTATTTTTTTTCTAGTTGCGTAACTCTTCATCTTTGACGAGGTTGTTGAAACATTCATTTAACCGATCCGTCACGGCAGCTCGAAAACAAACAAGTCGTCCGAAGGGGGTCTATCAGAGATCCCAAGCATTTCAATTCAAGATATTGATGATTTCTTCATCAATATCTTGACTTGGATTATATATAAATAGTTATTCATGATATGCTTCACAATTTAGTCGATATTTTAGATTTTTCAATTAATCAATAAGACGCGTATGTTCCGCCGCTGACTATCGACGCGACACGTGTTACTAGTACGTTTCACTTGCACTTGGCACATCGTACCGGATACAAGCGAGAAAAAATATCGCGCTCGTGACAACAGAAGTGAATGTTGTTGTTTTTAATATTTTAAACCTAAATTTAGTTCACAAAGTTCAGTAATATTCTATTTAGTCCACGAAAAGGTGATTGCGAAGCTTGAACTGATTTAAATCGTTTAAAATGTGGTGTTGCCGAAGAATGTTGAAGATTCCATGGACGGAACATGTCAGGAACACAACCGTACTTCAACTTCTTCACAAGAAGCGGGAGCTTCTGAACACAGTATCACCTTCTGCAGACCATTATGGATGGAAACGCGGATGGTGATTGGGATGAAAGAAGCTGTCTAAATCCGCAACATTCGCAACCAGGTCGGATTGGGAGCTCCAGAATTGTTCCAGCTCGTCAAAAATCGATAAACTTATGGAAAAAAAACAAGAACGATTTAATCGGACATTAATCTAGGTTTTAATCGGACATTATTTGTTCGAGATGCTTCTATAGCAATAGTAGGAGATCGATTATCCACCATCACATCACACAAACGATTTTAAACACATGTTATGGATTTCTCTGTCAAGGATGCATAGTCTAAAATAGCTAGTTGCAGCTGCACCCAATTCTTACTTGATCCAATTTCATTTAATCTTGCCACTAAGCGGAATTGATCTTAAAAAATGATGTGTGGTATTGAAAAAAAATGCTGAGGTTCAAATATGTTTATCAGTTACGAAAATTGAGTCATCGGCGAGAGATGTAAGTTTTTCGCGATTGTCCGCGTTCTGTGACGCACCGTCTTCCAAATACAGATAACGTTGCATCACCTTGTGCAGAATATTAAAATGCAATGTCAAACTCATGTTTATATGCAAATACCAATATACCAAATCAAATGATCACCGCAAGCTGCGCGTCCACATTCGAAAGTCACGTATTCTAACTTTATGGTCATGTAAAACTTGGATTTACGATTAAATGCGAAATATTATCTATTGTTCTCGATTTACATGTTTACATGAAGAATCATAAAAAAAAATATTTGTTACACTACGTGCGTTATTAGGACATTTACGATTATGGCAAAATATTTAACGTCATAATCGCAACGGAAAAAATAAAAATATTTTAGATATTTGCATTCTTCTCGTTTAATTTACAGCAATTATATAAGGTTATCGATACATACTGATAATATTATTAAACCAGTACTGCCATTGAATTATTTTAATTGTCTATAGGTTATCATCTTGAAATTAAAAGACGGTGTTAATTTATACAGTGAAAGCCCGTTTTTGCCTTTTTTAAGGGACCGATAAAATAACGTAGTGTCCACTATATCATCGATATCCATAACTTCGAATGTCATCACGTTAATATCGAGGTCCATGTAATTTTGTAAAGCTTCTGTAGATTTTTTTCCCCTGCCATCAATAGCATTGTGCGCCGTAATATCTTCTACTAGTGTTTTGGGCCAGGCTCCGCTGAGGCTCTTATTGCTAGTATCTTTTATTTCGTATTCTTGTTCCTTACGAACTTACGTTTACCTTTCAATTTCACCCCATGCCTTAAAGTGCAAAGCATTGCATTAAAATATCAGGTTGTTCGGAAAGTATTTTTTTTTTTAAATGAAGGTCCGTTTTCTCTAGTAAATAAATATTTTATTAAATTATCTATTGTCCTTTCTGATCCAATACCTTTTGTCATCTCTCTGGAAGTAGCATGATTCCACGCTAATAAAATGTTTGTTCTATGCTGGGCAAAAAACTGATCCAGGCGATTTTTGACCTCCTCATTTGAAGTAAAGGTTTTACCGTCTAAAAAATGTTGTAGAGACCGGAACAAATTTGTATGAGGTTTCGCATTATCTTGGTGGAACACTACACCATTTCTATTGATCATTTCTGACTTTTCTGTTTAAGTGAATCATTCAATGTGTCCAGCTGATGACAATACACTTCAGAATTAATCTTGTGTTGTCCAGTAGAAGCTCCAAAAACGATTCATTTTAAATCCCAAAAGATAGCATCACATTTTTTTGATAAATATTGACTCTTCGAAGTTCATCTTTTTTACTCCGTGATCTCTTGCATTTAACATTTTAGTAGACAACCCATTTATCGCCCCCAGTGATGATGCGCTTCAAAAATGGAACATTTTCTTAAAGTTTGAGAAGCAAATCACAGACGTCAACGCGACCACACAAATTTCATTCCTTAAGAACATGAGGAACCCATATGTCGAGCTTTGAGAATAAACCTAGGCGTTTCAAATGATCATGAAGGGTCGAATTCAATATATTTAATCTCTTAGCGATCTCACGAGTTGTTATTCGCCGCTTTGCATCAATTAATGCCTTTATTGTGTCGTCATCAGCATCAACTGGCCCTCCAGAACGTGGTGCATCTTCAACATCAAAATTTCTGGATCGATATTTTGCAAATCAGTTTTGACACTGACATTCTGTCAATGCATCTTCTTCATAAACTTCGGATAATCTTTTTCTTGAACAGCATTTTCACCTTTTCGGTAGTAAAAAATGAAAATATGACGAAAATGCTGCTTTTCCTTTCCATATTTGAAAGGGTACCAACCAAAAACTGCTGAGTAAAATCAAGCGAACTTTTTCTCAAACAGGCCTTGCTAAATCTGTTGTCAAAATATATAATGATTATGCGGCTTAAAAAGACCCGTCATAGCTTGGAGGTAATTAGAATCAAATTATGATTGTTAAAGTTAATTCCAATAAGCGCAGATAGTATTCAGATGGGTGACCATTCTGAATACTTCTGAGTGACGCTGGTCAACAGAGGAATGGGATGAAGGCTGACGACCTTCATTTTCACAAAAAAATGATTGTCAAAAATATAAGCTGGGAAGCGGGCAACAGCGCTCTTCAGTATAAAAAATCACTGCGGTGCAGAAGGCAACGGGAAACCACTGCACTATATATTCCCATGAAAACCATGTCCATGGTCCTCCATAAGGGGAATCATGCACATGGTCACGATCCTCAGAAATGAGGGAAAGTTGGATTAATATCAAAATATAATAATATGTAATCGCTTCACGACTCAAAAAAAAAATGCGGCTTAAGTGTGAAGTTGGTTATGAAAAAAAAACAATTAAGTCCTCTGTTGGGAAAAAACGAAATAACTTTCCGAACAACCCAATATCTAGGAATAAGATAATTTTTCTTAGCCCCATCAAAGCGTCTAAACTTAAAAGTTCATTTATATTATAATAATTAAAAATATTTTACATCGTCGCGCATTCAATTAAAATTAATATAGATATATATATATAAATAAATATCGTGGAAAAGTATTTGGATCTAATTTTTATACAAGAAAATGCATGATCAGAATATGCGCAGTTGGCTACAATGTTGCACTCGTATATGAGTGTAAATGCATCCGATCATATTAACAATGTTGCATCAATTGCGATGCAAACATTTACATTGATAAACACACAATCGGATATCATTACCAACAGATAATCATTATTTTTTTACTGTTTACTAACGTGAAAAAATGTCATACGTGAGACGATTCCATATTTTTGTCGCATCATCATTTATTAAAATATAATATATGAGCTATTAAAAATATAATAATAATAAGTGGATGAATATTATTTTAAATTACATACTTCATAATAAATAGATTAACCTATTTAACATTACACTGCCCTTTATTGACATTGACACTGTGATAAACTGATATGAATATTATTAAAATTACAAAATGTGGCTAATACATTGCTTACAATATAAAATTGCGACGATTGTTTGGAAAGTTAAACAAAATTGAAATTGGGTGAAAAAATATTTGTACAGTCTCAAGTGTGATCAATAAATTAATTATACGTCGTACAATTATAATTAAGAATAATAAAAAGTGTGGTATGTTGCACAATTTTCATAATGCATTAATCTGTGTAATTTGATAAATTTCAGACGTATGCAATATCATAGTGGCATGGTGAATGTATTATTATTATTATTATTTGTAGTTAATCGTTATTCCGTTCAGACAGTACTGTTAACCCTCCTATAGCGCTCCCTGCTATAGAGCGGCGAGTGCGAAATTCTCTGCAATAGTGCTTCCTTTAGAGCGGGGTTTTCAATCATAATGCCCTTTGGTTGACGACTAAATATAACATGCGTGAACAAATTAAACGTAGTCAATTCATGTATTGATTTTATAATGAGTGCCTAGTCTTCTATAGTGTAGGTTTCTAATCATGGTCTCAATCTCAGCGCTATAAGAGAGTTGACTATATTCATATTATTAACTTTCCGAGAAGTTCTATGTAAAGCTGACCTAATTATGATGATACTGAATTGTCATAAAATAACAGTAAATGTTTTCCAGTTTAGAATAATATCCGTTACTGCTTCGAAATGTCTATTATCAATTAAGAAATCGCGATAAATTTGTTGATCTCTTTCTGCAATCGTCCTTAACGCGTCAGTTCACGGTCAATGCAATCTTGCATCACAAATAATTACGCAAGCGTTTGACACTACATTGCAACGACTACTATTTGTTATCAGCAGTATTGTATGCATTTGCTCGACGTTGGAAAAAATATGTTTTTCTAATTGCTGTTTTAAGTAATGAAAAGATAATATTCGTAAACGTGGTTATTATTATTGTTAACGTTGGACAAACGACATATTTTTTATATTATTCAGCTAGCCAGAGGTGATCAAGACGTCTTTTTAATTAGTATCGATTGTGTTTTTTATTTTATTATTTTTTAAATAAATAAATTATTCGTCTTATTTAATTACTTGAATTAAAAAAACGCAATGGACACAATATAAGTTGTTTTGACCAAACTGTTGGCCAATTATAAATAAAAACATATGAATGTCGAATTCAATGTAAAGCGGACATCTTTCAAGAATAAAATATTCATTTATTATTGCGCCATTTTGAAGGTTATGTTGATATGACATTGATAGTTTTTCCACAGCGTATTGTATTTAAAATTAAGTAATTTTTGCATAACAATTAATTATTAAGATTCTGTACGAAATGAGCGTGATAAGGAAAGCTTAATTTTCCGGTAAATGAATATATACTGTATTTCTGTTTGCAGATTTATTAAGTTGTTATGTTTTGTTGATATGCTGCTTATCAGTTTTGCCAAGGTTTATTTCTTTTTTATTATAGTTTTTTTAAGATCATGTGTTTTGATTCTAGCTGATATACTAGTTTTCAATAGACTTATATCATCATCGTAATTTATGAATATTAAAATAAAATAATGTTATTGCTATATAATCTTATAGCTAAAAATGCAGTGTTGCCAACTTCGTTCGAAATATTTTATACACAAATCACGTAGTTATTCCTAACGTTAAGTTATAATATAATGAATAAATTCTCTTTATTTATTTATAAATTATTAAATAAAAGAAAATTACAATAAAGCTCAATTATTATTTATGGACAGGTAGGATTTATATTAAAAAAAGTTATTCGAGAAAAATCGAATACTTGGGGTCTCAAATAGGCAAAAATAGTCTAGGTTAAAATGTTCCAAGGGATTTAAAAAGTCTATTAAATTATGTATAAATGAATTCTGATGGATACTGTACGCAAAGCGAAATTTATATTCTTAGTCGGCCTGATGCAAATATTGTTTGCGGAAATGAATAAATTACTGTTTGCGTCATTTGAATATTTTATAAAAATGCAGTTGCATTTCTGCATCTAAGAATACAATATATTTAACAATAATTAATTTAAATAAATGCAAAAGTAGCATTTATATGCAATAATAAGATGCATTGCAAATAAATTCGGATGTATTAAATTTTAATATAGTGCAAAATGATTTGTTTATCGATTGAAAATCCAATGCCACATATAATTTCACGATCGATTTGTACGAAAATAAATTCTGAACACATTTCAAGGAACTGTCGAAGAATGCAAAATGCACGCGAATGCATTTTGCAACGGAAAACAAAATATTATATGCAGACCAGACGTTTCTGGTGGAATTTTACTCACAAATTTTCAAATAAATTACGTTGTTCTATTTCATGAATAGTTTAGGGCATATTTTTTTCATTGTCATGTAAAAGATAAACACATTGATTACATTTTATCTAATTTAGTATCACATAGATTATTTTAAAATATGTATTTACATCAGACAGGAAGTAGGCTATGGTTATGTAACTGAAAATTTAACTTGACTGAAATTTAAATGTCACTGTTAACACCATAAATTGTATTTACTGACATTATCAATGATTAATCGTACGGGCTTATTAAAATCAATTCAAAACCATATTTTACATAAGATTTTATATTTTATAAAATTATGTGTATCAAATGCGAGATTAATGAGGACGTATTTAAAATTCTCTTCGGACGATCTCTGACCTAGAAAGTCATCTAAATAAATAAACATGTTATTATTTTTAATTACTAAAACCAAATATTGTTTGAAAGATTTAGAAACAAATGCATTGCTACAGAAATAGAAAATTATAATAAATCTGTGTTTTAGGAAAAATATAGAGGGCAATAAAATGTTATAATATAATACGGATTCGCCTTGAAATGCGGTACTTTAGATAGTCAGCGTAATGAAATACAAATATGTTTTATTATCATAGTAAAAGCATGAAAACGTTATCTTTAAACAGAAATAAAAACATTTTTTCGAGTTAAATCATAGACATATATTTGTCTACGAAATTTACGATCGAGCTGCATAGCGAGAACGATTTAATAATTATTCTAATAATACCACCTATTGATGAGTTTTATTATTACAATAAATTAAGTCAAGATTCGTACCATTAATCGTTGATTATTTATTGATATTCTACACAGATGTCAGTATATCTCGCTCTAAAAATATATTTCGAAAGTATTTAAAGAATTTCCTGTGCCATAAATGTATCAGATGTAATCGCGAGTGGTCATCGGGTCTGTCGTGTCGTTTTATAACCCCGCTAAATTAGTTAAAATCATATCGTTTTCAAATGTAGCCTGTTCGCCGAAATCGGTCAGCAGAATACAATCGAAAGGCTTTCTAACTGACCAGCGATACTCGAATAGGTAAGAATTTATATTATAAAAAATAACTTTAATATGCCGATCACACTCATCCACATGGTTTCACAATTCGACGAAACAATGAAAAACATTTTATATAATTGAAAATCATATCGTTTGATATGATTTCGTGCAGACGAATCTGCATTTTCGAGCAGGTATACAAAATGAAAGTTATTCTCAGCGTTTGTGGAACAAAAAAGGTATCCGAAACTATTGTAGTTTAGGATTGGTACAAAAAATGCAGGTAAATTCATACATATATATTTATATACTTATAATACGACCGAGGTAAAATTTACGAAATATTTATGTTATCTTTGAATTTTCCAGTTACACCCAATACTCGTTAATTGGTGATTCATGAAATTTCTAGACTCGTGCCTATGATTAATTCCGAATTGTACAAATCGTCATCACTCATACGTCATATTGGTTTAGCTTGATGTTTTCGTGCTTATCTCTCGCTTTCTAATCTATTTTAATATCCTTGGTTTTGTATCATCTCGATGTCGTCATATTCTTGGCAAGTTGCAATATATTTTTGTATATAATATCACTTTTTTGCGCGCTAGACATCTTCGAGGCCTTGAACTAGAATTGTAAATAATTTCAAGGGCCAAATTATATATCAATAAATTGGGTTTCATTTTTTTTTTCAATTGATATAAATTAAAACCTTCATATATGGAGTCTGTTGCCATGTGATTAAAAACAGCTGCATACATATCTGCCGACAGACATTATATCACATGGATGTACTCAGTGTCACGTGTTGAAAGGCAATGTGCGATTTTCCTCTTCATTAAATTTTAATTTGAGTCGTTGTTTCTCAAGGTGTTTATTAAAATAAATGCCATTACAACCGGAAGCGGTAAATTTATCGTTTTTTTTTTACATTACGAAAGCATATTTAATTTTGTGTAAGTGTCGAGTGATTGTCTACGCTTTCTACAATCTGATATAATAGTCTCAACTATGACCTACCTTACATTGGATGCGTCGAACCGGTTTGACGTCAGTGACCGAAACTACAAGACGTGTAGGGGCCGACAATATTAAAAATATACATATATTTCATTGAAAAACGACGTTGGTTCATAAAAAAAGCATACATTGTCTGATCCCGCTCTAGACGAGTCGTCTGTAGAAATATGAATGACATTTCAATAGATGTTATGTTAATTTTAGACTGAAACTCTTAACAATGAATGTTTGTGTACAAGGAATACAGATTTGACCAAAAATTATTAGCAGGGATTAAACAGGTAATGATTACCAAAAATTAAAAAAAATAAATCTGTAAAAAATAAATTTGACACGAATATCGGCCGTGACGAATATGGAGGCCATCAGTACATATCTCTAATAAACAAATGGAAATTATTAAATAAACGATTTCTATATGTATTGCCATTTCTAGTCCATATGTTCATGCTTTCACTATAATCGTTGAAATTGCAATCAACTGGGGTTAATTAAATAATTGTCATTATTAATTAACTCTCGTTATTTTATAATATCACTGGTGGAAGATACACGTCCAATGGCCAGCAAAGGCCAAGAAAAGAAAACCTCACGCCATTATGAGACCCCCACGTCTTTCTTGGCCTACCATTTTGAGAGATTGGTAAGGCGCGAACGCTCAGCGAGTGAATGTCTCGTGGCTGCCAAACGATGATTAAACAATTTATCAATTTTATATATAGATAAATCGTAAATAACAAAAAAAAACAAAACCGAATCTATATTGAAGCGAAACCGGCGGCTCGAAATCAACCACATCTGATGAAATCTTCATATTAATGGATTATTCTAAGAATATAAACAGTTATTCATGATTTGGTCGATATTTTGTACGTTTTTTACTAATCATTATGATGCGTAAATGATACGCACACTCGACGATGTCCCATCGCAGACTGAGGATACGCCGCGGGTAGACCGACCTCAAAATTCTTGCGACACGTGTCACTGGTATACGTATCACTCGCACTTGGCACATCGTACCGGATGCGAGCGTGAAAGCACATCGCGCCCATTGATACGCAGCGAATATTGGTATTTTTATAAGTTCGATGATTATTAACACTTTATGAGCGGCAAGGTTTTACATCAAACCTAGCCTGGGGGCCGCATGGTTTCATGTATGATAATCCAAGCCACGCATATCCATCTGTGGTCAAATAGTAGAATTACATTGTCATCAGAAAAAAAAATGCCAAGTGGTATATCTCTACGCTAAAAAAAGGCGTGAACGGTTCATAACCGCTTGGCTACAAAATCACGCCAAAAGGCGTGAACGGCTCATAAGGTGTTAATAATAATTATTCTTTAGACTTCTTTCTGATTTGTAGAATTAATGGAGAAAATGAGTGAGAAACATCTATGACACTTTTTCTAAAAACTCATGTTTATCAAATGACTTGCGGTCCGCATAGAAATACGCGGCGAGCCCCAGTTTGTTCTGTTCTTTGTTAAATGAATCTCGCTACAACTTGAATCCCGTTTTATGTAATGCTGCATTTCCGTGACCATGATTTAACACAGTTATTACTATCCTAGATTTGCTTTGTTGTTCCGATGGGTTGTTAATACAGTTCTGTGTCGTACAAGCATGTCAAACTCAAAGGCTGCCATGGGTCAAATAAACAAGGTTTAGGTTTATGTGGGCAGCAAAAGGGGAAAAATTTCAAAATCAATTTTCATGGAAACGTAAATTTATTTCGCCGTTTTAGTAACACTTACTATCTTTTCTATATCGGGAGAAATATTATTCGATCTGGCAGGAGAGGAAGCGGAAATTTTGACTTAAAAAATAAATCTTGAAGTTTGAGGGTAATTCAAGTCGATAATGATGTGTTACGGATTGAAGTTAAAGCAAATTCGACCAAATCTGTTCTACAAATAGCAGATGCAGTCGGATACTCTTGGACTAGAGTGCAAGAGATGAGAAGTGGGTTATGTATTGGAACTAATGTCGAAAAATCAGTGGCTTACTATACAGGACAGGTATCAACACGGAAACTGAACCTAACGTACAAAAAGGTACTTTCGTCTATATGGTCGGATTGTAAAGGAATATTAATTATAAAATTCTTAAATATGGCCGGACAATAACAGCAAATATGGCCGGACAATAAAAGTAGCAGTTCGTGGAAAAAAACCCAGTATTCAATAGAGAAAACATGATTTTTAACACGATAATGAGAGACCTCAAACAACTAAAACTAATCGGGATAATACGACTTTCGCACACAATTGATTCCGGAAAATGTGTGCGAATGTAAAAAAAGAAGGGATGTAAAAAAAACATCATAAACATCAAACATAACTCAGTCTTTTTTATTTGACTTCCAAATGACTGGAATTCTTTATATTTCTCTTTCAATCTTCTGGGATTTTCTGCTCGATAAACTAATATAAGTTATATTTTTAAATCACCTCGTCTAAATTGAATATATACCTAGAAGAATCTCCATATACATAGGGAAATAAATTATATTGCAGCATCTTTATCTGCATCAGTCGATTATCCAGCTAATGTAAAGACACCTTCATTTAATTTGTCGAACCAGCCATTATTTTCTTGAAACACCGTGATAGAATCTTCTTTAATCTAGTCTTCTAATCTTCAAGCAAACTATGAGCATTAACTTAAATAATTGAACAATTTAGAGGGACATCTTAATTATGTTGATTATCAATATGTGATGACAAAGTTCTTTCGACTGCATGGAAACGATCAATTTTTGCATTGTCGACAAATATCTTAAAAAAAATGTTTTTTAAAAATTGTGCGAAATAGCGAATTGTGCGAAAGTCAGAACATAGGATATACGTTTTCTAATAATTTAAAATCTGCAAATTCAATTCTAAGGCTTAAGGCATATTATGTATCTATTACGCTAAGATTGTAAACGGATGGATTAATAAGAAGAAAACTATGTTTTTTTTAAGAACATTGACCAGGTTGTGAATATTAGTTTGACAACCCACCATCCTCGCATCTTTAAAACAAACATTATCGAACCTTTACATGGGCGAATTTTGGAATTTTGGACATTTGAGCATTATTTGACTGTTTTAGCAATGAGTAGAAGTTTATCTACTTTTGCGTTGTTGCTCAAAGCATTTGATTGAATAGGATCTCGTCAACATCTCGCCGTAATAGTAACATCGTCACTTAACTGATCATTGTTAAGTGATTGCAAAAATATTTATTGCTTTTTTACCCATGACAGTCAATGATGTTTATATGACGTGTTAATTTTCAGCGAACGTATTTACGCGTAACTTTCGCAGAATATTGGCGATAACCATTTTTTGGGGAAAATTCGCATCAAAAGCCGTGAAAATTAACAATGTTTGTTTGTTGTATACTATTTTTATGTCACGGTTCAATGCGAATTTGGGACATAATATCACACGCTCTGTCCTCAAGCGAGTCATCAATTAAGATAAAAAAAAATGTGTTAAATATTTACATTTGATGTTTGAAAAAAAGATGGTGGCATCAACAGGCCCATCTTCGTAACATTTCGTTAATTGCCCCAATACAATTATGTGTTTGCACGCGGATATATTTCACTTGTTATTAATATATTTTTTACACGATTGTAAAGATTATATTCAATGACAAGTGTGTGGCATAATATTGGTGTTTAATTTAAATCATACAATTCATCTCGAGCATCATTAGTTTAGTTGTAGTTGTGAAGCTCAATTGATTCGGTTTACGCATGTAAATTAAGCGGTGGTTAAAATATTAGGGAGTAATGTGGAAGATTCAAAAATAAAAAAGGTATATTTCAAAAGTGACTTAGTAGAGATGATGCAGGACTACTCCGAGTCGCAGCGCAACACAGCGCTAAGCGACGAGACACCCCCCTCCCCCCACATTGCTGACTCCCCCCAACCATCCAATACAAGACGCTGGCAGCGCTGACGAGCAGACAGCGATCTTTCATATACACAATACATCATCAATAGATTAATATATAAAAATATATTTTTCCTCAATTTGATTGGGGTTGCTGCAGCTCCGCAGTGTATAAGGACGAGCTGCTCCCGTATATAAGTATTTTTTAAAAGTAATTGTTCGCATATAATATTTGCATAATATTCAAATGTTGTAATCGTCTCATAACTATGACGAAAGTAATGCACAAGTCTGTATTATTCAACTTATGTAACATGTGTCATATAATTATGATTAATGGTGCAATGGCACAATAGCTTAATAATAGTATTGAAATAATATAAATGCATATATAATGGAAAGTATTTTGTCCATTTTCTCAATTAATAATAATAAAAATATGAATCTAAATTATTTTATTGACCGAATAATTATTATATGTACGTAAAAGACTTGATAAATAAAATATGCGGAATTTTTTCGAAAGCTATATATGTGCAGCTATCGCGTTGTCGTTGCTGTGTTGGTATACTTGTTTATAACGTATTAGCAGCCATATCGGGGAAATTATTTATTGGCCTCCATATTCGGCGGAGGTGCCACCCTGCGATTTCTTTCAATTCCCAAAAAAATCAACGTATTTTTTTCATACGTCTTACGCCTTAACCTAGCCGTGCCGTGCCTATTTATTTATTTATTTATTTAATCAT
>JAGXCT010034872.1:0-21535 GCA_022495035.1 Philopotamus ludificatus
GGGCCAGGGGCCAGCCTGACCGCATCTAGCATGGTTTTCCTCGCGGAGTCGAGCTTCGGGCACGTACAAAGGATATGGTCTGACGTTTGTTAGTCGCACTACCAAAAGTCACAACCAAGATGGTCTTTGAGGCCAAGTTGATGCAGCTTGGCGTTGGAGGCACCGTGGCCTAGGAAGAACTAGGACACATGGTAGTTTGGTTCGATCCAGGGCATCGTTATCCGCTTTTGCATGTCGGGAAAGTACAAACATCTAAGTGGGGCAGTAGTCTCTCGCGTTTCTGCGCGGTAGACGGCTGCTCTATGAATCTTGGGAGAGGTCTGCGGGTGGTGCGTCGATGGTGTCTCCGATCAGGGCCTCGAATCCTCTGTACGTCAGCCTCTGGAGTGCAGCTCGTACCTGTATCTCAAGGTCCAATGGCAGGACTCCTGCCTGTACCGCAAGGGCCGCAATGGAAGAGATTTGATAGGCTTTGGTTATCATAAGTAGAGGCAATCTTTTCCCCGATATTAGTCAGCGGTTGATTGCAGAGCTGGAAGCCCTGTGGACTTAGAAATTGGCTGCATACGTGACGATAGGGACAAAGATCGATTTATAGTATCGTCTTATGATCCTGTGATTCAGACCCCATCCGGCCTTAGCGACTATGCTGAAGCATCCAATTGCATGTTTGGCCCTCTGCAAGATGAGTCCCGTGTGGCACAGCATGCCTAGGTTGGAGTCAAGGGTAATCTCAAGGTATCGGCTGGATTCACGAATCGAGAAGTCGATGCAGGGAGACCGTTTGAGTTGGCCTTTGATAAAAACACCAAAGCATTTGCCAGGTGCGAACTTTAATCTATTGTCTTTGCCCCAGGCATCAATTTTTTGTAACAGGTCATTATCTCGGTGCTCTAGGTGGATTCTGGTGTCGCTACTTATCAGCAACAGGACGTCATCAGCGTATCCAATCATCCCACATTTTGCCGGAAGGGGCGGGCAGTCTGAGGATCCCATCTAGAGTAAAGGTCCAGAGTAAAGGTCCCGTTTTAGGACAGATAATCTGTAATTTCTTATGATATTAACTCGAAAACCTTGTAGCATATGTTTTTACGTTTTCTCAGTATTGTCTAAAAATTCTCGCCCTTAAAAAATTCGAAAGTCTAGAAATAAAGCGCGTTTTTGTCACTACCTGACTATAATTAATACTAATCTACGTCAAATACCAGAGAGATCTTGTTGAAGATAGGTATCAATTAATCGACTTAAAACATCTGCATCGCATAGGGTTAATTTCTAAATATTTAGAGGACTCTATCAAAATATTACTATTAATAAAGGGGATGATTTCTATCAAAATTCCTTGTAGTTATTTAATTCCTTTATTAAAAAATATTTTTTCTTTTAGAATGTGTTATATATACTAGATAAAAGTAATTGAAGGGAGCAGGGTCTGGAATATATGAAGGGTGTGGCAAAGCTTCCTCATTAAACTCCTAATTTTTTTTCAGGCCAATCTTGCCTTTATGAAGGCGACCATTATCGATGTAAAGAATTATTCACTTTCTGTTGAACAAATTTGCCAGTTTGATTTTTATTTAGTGGTTTATTCATCTTAATTTTTGAAGAAAACTGTACAGAGTGTTATACCAGGCTTAAAGGTTGGAACAGGAGTATAATTTGAAAAAAGCCATTGTCATATGATTTTTGGTATTGTAAACGCTGCATTTCTTATCTTCAGTTAAAATTCGTTACTTTAATAAATCGGTGCAGCTTCTTTGAAAGATATGGACATTGTGGCCATCTTAGGCGTTTACTTAATAAAAAAATAATGATACTAATTTAAGGTAGAAAGAATAACCATACTGGCAAATCGATGGTACTTTAGACTTCAACAGCATCTACGGTCGAAATTGCTTTCAAGTCTAGCTCTACATGATCCTCAAAAGGCCCGGCCCGTCCAGTCAATAAGTTATACTTTTTTTAAGGATTCGTAATATGTGAGAAAAATAGATGTTAACTTGTTATTTAATTCAAGTTGTACAATTTTTGTATTTTAAACATGTCTAGCTTACATGTTTTAGCAGATTTTTTTTTACATACTTTACTATAGTTAGAAAAA
The DNA here is from genome assembly GCA_022495035.1 of Philopotamus ludificatus. Classification (NCBI taxonomy): domain Eukaryota; kingdom Metazoa; phylum Arthropoda; class Insecta; order Trichoptera; family Philopotamidae; genus Philopotamus; species Philopotamus ludificatus. Next base: position 2,102 of record JAGXCT010034872.1, read on the forward strand.
AGTCTTTTATTATTTGATAGAATAGATCTTATTTGAAACAACATTTTAAAAAATAATAATATTCTTATTGTGATTAGCATTAATTATAATTTAAACTAAGGCTAAATTTTTTGACTATAATAATAATTAATATTTAGCTTAAATAGTTTTTCCGAGCCAATTTTCTTAGACACCTATCAACAATTGATTTACTAATTATTCATTAAGACACGGTACAGTCAAATATTTTTCTGAATCTATATTATATTAGCTTATAAAATTTAATAATCAAAGCTATAAATGATTTTTATTAGAATTGTTAGAAAAAAAATCAGAAAAATTATGCAGATTTACAGAAAATTAAATTGATCTACAGCCCTTCAATTAATTAGCTTTAGCCCTGGTTTCAAATCACTGGTTCACATTTGTGACGTGTGCGCATTTTTCACGTGTCAGATTACCTTGTTTCGCACAAAGCCTGTGCCCCCCACTCTCTTTACCACCCCCTTCCCTTTACCACTACATGTGTTGTTCAAGTCGGCAAATTCTGGGATCAACTGAACAAACAGCCTTCAAAAACACGTCCCGGCTTTGTGCTACCGAATAGTACTGCAACATGCCCGTGGATACGTTCAGGTAATAAGTACTCCGACTTTAGATTTTCAGTCGGAAAATATAATAAAAAAAAAAAGAAAATTAGAAATCGGCCGCTCTAAATAATTCCGGATATATGATATAACATGTTAAAAATCCACGGGTATCTTTCGCGAGGGCCCAGGGCCCGGGGCCCATAATTCATCGGGCCCGACCGGACACGGGCCGGCGGGCATTTTTATTTCCAGTGTTTAATGAGACAAGAAAATTAGGGGGGGGCCGGGATCGGTGCCTTGGAAATTATTTGTTCTCAACACGAATTCAGTATAATTTACAATTACATCCCTTTTCGTGTCCGTATACTGAGGAGCTACAGTCAAAATAAATTATAAAATTATTAATAAAATGTACATCAAGATACGCTGACAATTATCAAAAAAAAAACATAGTTAATATTTGTATAGCGAATAGATTAAAAAAATAACTTATTTTTAATTGAAATTAATAAATAAAGTTTATTTTTTATAAAATTCAAATAAAGTGCGACAACTGTATGGCTCCAAAGTAGGCTCCACTGTATGGCTGAAGATTCAAATAAATGAAAAATTGCAAAGTTAGGTTTTTATTTCGTATTTACAACAAATTACAAATTTACTAAAAGCGGAGCCAAACAGTTGTCGCGAATTGTTGGCATTTTTTTTTATAAAAATCAATTAAAAGTGCGACAACTGTTTGGCTCCATTTTTACTAAACCCAACCGTTTTTGCAATTATATGCATATTTCTTATTTAAAAATCATGGATTTGAAAATACAAATATAAGAAGATTCAAATAAATAAAAATTTGCAAAATTAGGTTTTTATTTCGTATTAACAACGAATTACAAATTTACTAAAACCGGAGCCAAGCAGTTGTCGCGGATTGTTAGAATTTTTTTTTTTAAAATTATAAATCAAGGCAATTGTTTTCATAATTGAATTTAATAATATTTATAGTTAAACATAAATGCATTCGTTATTCATCTCGGCGACTTGAAAACAGCTGCGTCGTCCTAAGGGGGTATCTCAGATACCCCAAGCATTTTAAGACTTTTTTTAACCACTGACAGTTTAATATAAATAATATTTACTATAACTAAAATGTTGATTTTTTTTATTTACTAATTTTGTTTTAATTATTTTTTAAAATTTATTTTAAAGCTCTGCCCGTCTCCCAGACGTACTTAGCATTATTTGTACCTAAATCCCTGCCCGTGTCTCAGCCGCACTAAACACTTAAAATATATAATATATATATAATATATAAATGAATAATGGTTAAATGTATTATTCGAAGAATAAAAATATTTTTGATTAACTAATATCTATATGACGCGTAATGACTATGCTCTCGGCGATGTCTCGCCGCAGACTGAGCTCTCGCAGCATGTGTCAATTGCACGTTTCACTCCCACTCGGAACATCGTAACGGATTCAAGCGAGAAAAAACATCGCGCGCCTGACAAAAGCAGCGAATATTGTTTTTTTTTTTAATTTTTCAACCAAGAATATCAACGATTATTTATATTATTTATTCTTTAGACATTGTTTGACAAATACAAAAAGTTATTCGAGTAAAAATATCCAATATATCTCATCCACAAGGCTAGGTTAGTTATGTTTAAATTTAAAACGTAATAAAACTTAAGATACGCACTTTTTCACGTACGAAATTACATTTTAAATATTGATAAATCTATCTATATTTATAACAATCAACATTAAGCATTTTTAAATGTCAAAACATTATGTACTCTCTGTAAACGCCAAAGAAAGTTCAACGATACCCACGTACAGATAGACTAAATATATCTTTAAATTAATTACATTATCGAAATGCGATATTTACTTAGACATAAGTTTTACGAGGTAATTAATACGTTTAGAGATATTTACATTGAGTTTTAGTAATGTTAAAAACAAATTATTATATGCCCGTGCTTTTAAATAGATTCCATTGAAAAATATCATTTACACCCAATGTGTATATATTGGAATAATTTATCGCTTGAATATATTAATTTTTGGTAAAATTTCCATTTGACAAATGCGTTACACGAATGTTAATTTATTCGCATTTTGCACATATATATTAAATGCTGACGTTTATGCATTGTTATATATCGTTAGTAATAATTAAATCGTGTGTAATACTGTTTAAATTTTCAATCCAGCCGTTTAAATTAATATTGGTTTGATATTTATCACTAACATTAAAAATTAAAAAATAAAAACTATGCTACAGTGGATTTATGATTTATTCGTTATGACTTTTTATTTTATTTTGATCGTTTATTTATGATTGTGATCCATCAAAACTATGTAATTATTTTAATCAACGTGTAGGTTACATTTAGGAAAACAGAAAAAAATAATGGCGAGTATTTTCAAAGAAAATTTCTAAGAAAATGGAGTTAATTTTCCTCTATATTAACGTGCTGAAAATTTAACACATCTACAGAGCGTAATGAGCAAAATATATAATTTAAGAATAGACAGAAGAAACTTTATTAAAAAAAAAAACACAGTTAAGACAACTGAATTAATATAAATTATTTTAAATCCATAAATGAAAGATTAATATAATAAAAAAGGTTAATGTATTGATTTTGTTTAAATAAAAATTAAATATATCTGAGTGCCTTCGATTTCTATAACGCAAGTTTTCTATAACGTGTTTACGATATCTTCGTTATAGGAGGGCTGATTTTCTAAATCTTGAAACTAAATACTGAATACTACAGAACGACTTTTGAATATTATAATATTTTTATTTTATATAGATTGCTAGTTTCTAGCTATATTAAAAACGTTAAATTTAAAATAAGGCAATATTAAGAGTGATGATGATAAAAATTTAACTCTGTCTTAATTTAAACTTAAACCGCTTTAAGATTTAAAGATAAGCTCTCGTTAATGCGATTATACTGACTTAAAGCCGTTCTAATCAATCAATGCATTTCTTGTATGTTTTTCTAGTAATTATTACATATGTTTAACATATGCTAGAAATTAAAATGGACAAAATAAGTTTGGGCATTTTCATTTTGACAAATTTATCAATATATTTATTATTAGAAAAATTAACGATATGCATCTATAGACAGGGCTTCGAACCGTTGTTTTTTTACGTTATGACTTAATTAAAAAACATATCAGTTTTCTTTCCAGGAAAAATAATGAATAAATACGGTTTTTCTCTTGATTGTTTTTTAATGTTTGGATTAAAAAAATATTTCCTTACATAATAGCCATAACAAAATAATTATTTTTACAATTAAAATTGGAAATATATATCTAATGATAATACTATAACAAAAATTAATGTCTAAAGTGTTTGGGATCCTTGTGTATTTAAAATTAAAAACAAACGAAAGTTACCTCATAATTTAATCATACTCATCTATTGTTTTGAAAAATAAACTATAACTCAGAGAGAGCTACTTCAACACTAGCTTATATTTCTGGAGATACTAAAACCATCATTGCAATTTTGGATAAATGAGCCTAAAAGTCTAAAACATGTCGTTTTTTTCGCTTCTTCGTATATGATTCAAATTATTTAATAGTTGCTCTATGTCTCTTGAAATAGAATTTTGTGGATTTTTTTCCAAATATTTTTAATACTTTAAGATACCTAGATTTTGGATTGAATTTAATATGACACGTATTTTCGAGTATAGTTTTTATTTACAGATTAAAGGTTTTTAATTGACCTACGATTTAATCGTACTCTATTTTCCAGTGTCTAAAGGATTATTTTTTTGTTAATTTATGGCAGTGAGAATTTTCCTAAAAAAACTTTACGAGTTTTTTATTTTGGCAATTAATTAAAAGGGTCAAACTCTCATAAGGAATAAGCATTACTTATTTTTTTTCGCGTAATATGATTTGATAGAAGTTAATTAACTATTGTAGTGTGACCGTTGTTTTTTCGGTTCAGTTTCGGTTGCATTTTTTCTCCCAAAATAACGTTTTTTTCAGATTTTCGTTTCATATTAAATAAAACACATTTTTTCACAACATTATATTTGCTAAAAAGTCTTATGGATCTACAATACATCTGGTATATAAATTAAAAATGCTAATATTTATTCGTACACATGCTTTTTACATCAAATACAACCTTTTCAATAGACATTTCAATAGAAAATGGATCAAGTTGATTTAAAAAAAGGGTGTATTTGATTTGCAATGCGTGTATTTGACTTATAAAAGGGCGCATTTGATTTACAATAAGATGTATTTGACGTAAAAAACCTATATAATAAATTAAGTACATTCCTCAACAAAGAACAGTAATAATAATAGATTAATAAAGCTGGAAATTTATCTGGGTGTTTGCCAATTTTTTCATCAATACTAAACATTAGTCATTTATAAACTTGTTTACAATAATAAATCAGAACGATTTACTTCGTAGTAAATTAAGATTATTTAAAAAAAATAGTTTTATATTCGTTTTTGGTTATTAAACCAACATGCATTTTAAAATATGACAGTTAAAGCGAATGCATTATATGTATTATATCTAGGTGAATAAGAATTATAAAATTTAAATTTATAGACATTAAATTAGTAAAAGAAAAGTACGTTATCTCAGTAATTTTAAACATCACAATTATCTTAAGACTTTTTAAAAAACAGCAATTTAGACATCTTCTCCTTAGATAAATCATACATTTTCTAATCTTTGAAGGATTCCGGAGTCTGAGACAATCATGTTAGACGCACGCAAAGCCTTGGAAAACAAAGTTTTTTATATACTTTACATTTTTCAATTATCCACAAATAAAAAATAAAATTGAGCATAAAGATAAGCATCAGATAAATCCTACATAAAATTAGATATTTCCTAATAATTACATAAAAATCAGCATATTTTATTTAACTAGAGTATTACATACTGTCGGCGTCGACGCAACGAGGAGACGTCGTAAATTTCGGATTAAACGTTTTTAAAAGTGAGCTCGGATTATCCAGGGGACGTTAGTGGTGGGGGGTAGGTTCAGGGGGCACTATTTGGCCGAAACGTTACGGGGATCGTTTAAAAACAATACATCACTTCCGCAGTAGGGAAAGTCAGAAACACGGGTTAAGCAGATAACACCTAGTAGTCCTGGCACCGGCGCCACCCTAAACACCACCCCACCCCATCCCAGGTGGTCCATGTGGACAAACGTTAAACATTTTGCCATAATATCGCAGTGGAAGGAGAGCGGGGGGTCATGGCGAAAACAAGGAAACGAACCATAATCAAGCTACCCACCCCCCCTAACCACCCAGTCTGACCCACGAATTTATAATCAATGAGTTTTATGGGGACGACACATCGAAAACATTTCACATTTAGAAACCGTGATAAATTTTCAATTAATTTTCGATCAAAATATCCGTCCAGTCTCATTCTGTGTGTATAAATATAGATTGGGGCGGGGTTGGGATGCGGTGAGAGGGTGGTGAGGCCGTGTGGTGGTGAAGATTTGTAGAAAATTCTATACGGCCACTTTGACATGTCAAAGTGAGAAACAGTGTACGGTGTGATGTATTAATAGAAAGCGATTTGAGAGATCGGATTTTATTTAATTATTTAGAGGAGGGAAATGGCGAATGAAAATATCATGGAGACGAATGAAAAATCCATGTATTTAAAAAAAAAAAGGGTCTGATACTCATATCGTCTGAAGAGAGAGTTCGGTAGACTATTTTTTACGAGAAAACTGTCGTCTGATCTATGTTTACGCTCTCGAATATCCAAAGGTCACCTACCCATAATATCGCAAAAAAAGAAAATACACGTTTCATCAATAAAAAAATGATGAATAATTTGTAACATATGATTTTTAAAATTATTATAAAAATACAAACGATTATACATTTTTATATTAGGAGTCAATAATCATTCAAGAGATATATGCGTATGAATAAATATTTATATTATAATATTATTATGTTAATTTAATTCTTATCGCATAAATACTGATAATTAATCAGTGACGTGCCGTGTTTGATGTTTAAACATAAAATAAATAAAACAATTTAACATTTTCTAGAACACTTTTCTGATTTTTTTGATATTATATTAAATACACCATAAAAAAATAACAAAAACATGATTTCAAAGACTATTATAAAAGTTATTGATTTCTCAATTAAATATTTTACATTTTGACTGAAAGCGTGTCGTCTATATCTGCAAATATATACCAGTTAATGGCAACGAAGCAATGCCTAATTTGTCATTAACCTAGCCGTGCCGACGGGGTATATTTGGGACTCCTAGTTTTTGATTTTTCTCGAATAATTACTATTACGTATTACAAACTATTTGTATTTGTTTAAACAAGTTTAAAAATACTTATTTTGAATAATCATTGACTTTATTGTCCGCGATTGAGAAAACAATTAAAACAATAATATACGTTTCTGACGCCACGGCCGCGATGTTTTTTCTCGCTCGCATCCGTAACGATGCGCCAAGTGCGAGTGAAACGTATACTAGTGACACGTACCACGAAACCCCCTTCAGACGACACAGTTGGTTTCGAGTCACTGTTACGGATCAGTTAAAAGAGCAGAATCAGTAAAATATTTTATTAATAAAAATATATATATTTATACATATAAACATTAATGTTTAAGACGAACGTAAAATAGGACTTAAAGCCTCTCATTTCAATAAAGATCGAACTGCACAGTATTTATTCCAATTAGCCAAAGGATAACAAACAAAAACAACAGATCTTTTGCAAAAAGTAGAGCATAGAATTCAAGATGCTATTGAAAAAATCTCAGCTAATATTTTATTATATAGAAAACTCTCCTATAACACGATATCAAACAACAAGGTTCCGTTGTAACACACAAAAAATATAAACATATTTATTAATATCTCGAGTTTGAAATGCTTGGATTTTATAATGTATAATAGAAAATAGACCCCTTCGGACGACGCGTTTGGTTTCGAGACACCGTGACGGATCGATTAGGTAATCTTTGTCCACATATTAATGAGCGTTTTCAGTATTTTTTAAACTATATTCATTTTGGTATTAAAGAGATAATTTGAGTTCATCACTCAGTGTTTGTATTATCATAAATTTCTAACAACATTTTTAAAATTGTAGCTAGTCCGTTGTAAAAATAGGTTGCCCATCCCTGCTATATAGCATATATAGCTGCTATTTTATTTTTATTTATTTCAGAAAAATATCTAGAAATCAAAGAGACCCAATAACAATTTTATAGTATTTTTATTCGATAAAGGATTATAGCCAAAATAAGTTAACGACACCATTTGTAAAAAGTATAGAGACGTCTTAAAACTTCCAAAATGCCATAGTAGGTTCAAATAATTTAACGACCCTCGCAAAACCATAAGGAATCATTACAAGATCACGGTTTTCTAAGGTCAACCGTACAAGACAATTTAAAAAGTATCGATAAAAATTAGGTTTCAAACTTTCTCTAGCAGTACTGAAATAAAGGATAACCCACGGTATTTTGGTTTTGTCTAGGTATGGTACAATCTGTTTTTGAAAATAATTATTGCTGAAGATGAAAAGTGAGTGCTGTACTCTCAAAGTGAAGAAAAACAATGACTTTACTCCAAAATAAGTACTGGTTTAAGCCCCATGATTATTATTAACCTTAAAATAGATAATTCTTTGTAATTGGTGGAATAACTTGGGCGTATTTTTTTATGAATTATTAAAACCTGGAGAAATAAATAAAAATCAATTTTGGTAAATCATAATGATTATAAGCATATCATAATTTACTATTTATATTCTTAGAATAATCATTTTTTTAAAAAAATGTCAAGATATCCCCTTCATCTGACGTCGTTGTATTGGAGCATAAGAAAATTTAATATTATATAAATTTATATTAGGATGTCTATATAATGCAAGATTTATATTTCTTATAGTTTCTTATAACTTCTTTATAGTTTTTTTTTCATATTTGGATAAATAAATCCATATTATTTTTTTCTTAATATAATCCAGTTTCATCTTCATTATATATCTGGTTAAATTTCATCGCTCCTTTCGAATCATCAGACCTAAGTTTATCTCTTATTTAGAGACGATGAAAATACTGCCTTGTTTAAACGCCTCTAGCTATCCTTTGCTCTCGCAAAAATTGAGTTTTCTTCTCTTTCTAGAGAGATTTAATAAAATATCTAGTTAAAAGACCGACACTCTAAACAACATATCGATATCACAACAATTTTAAATGAATAATATATATATATATATTAATTAATAAATACTATTTATATATTATGATTTCTTAATAGCTGTGCACGATGTGTACAGATATTTATTAATATTCTTATCTATTGAGATAACGTTACAAATTATTATTAATAACCAGAAAAACAACAACGATTCTGCAACATTGTAATTATCATCGCATAATAATATAAATATAATTAATAAATAAAATCCTTTCACGTGTTATGATATCCTAATGATTCACCTCGAATTACATACCGATGGATCTGAAAAACGAATAATGACTCATCTGAAAATGTATCTCTTAGTGTTGTAATACAAATTTGCACTGAAACTATGTATTTTTATTATTATCACACATTCTTCAAAACGCCATTGGAATTCACGTCATTAGGAGTGCATAAGTATTGCAGAGGTGCGAATCGTTATTAATTATTTAATTAATTATTAATATTTATTCGGCGTCATATGATAACATTTGATTGCAGATGACCTTTGCATCGTTGCAATAACGTATATATAGATTATTATAATTTTATTTAATTAACTTGATTATTTCAGCTAATAAATATATCGTGAAAGTTTTAATTTTCCGGCTGTGTCCTGTGTAATATTAAATTTAGCATAGGACGCGGCTGAAACCTAAGTCTGGTGTGAACAAGGAGCACTAGGAGCTATCCTAGCTATGCAAATAGGTTAAAGGTCAAAACATAAAACGCTCTTATCTATGCATGATAAAGATAATTATATTAATAATATAAATAATTCATGTACGCATATATTAATATATTAGCGTCTGATGATTTGATAGTATGCGAAAAATTGAGTAAGGTAAGTTAAAAAAAATACTATCAGTTGAGATTTTTTTCTGGCCTAATGAATTCTATTAACAAAACTATTTTTATTATATCATTTAACTCCACTACAGTTGATTTATTTCTATAGAATAATTTTTAGAATCAAAAATAAGTCCCAAATGTGGCATTTACTACGAATATGGAGGCTGATCATATCAATACCAATCATATCAGTGCTGTTTTTAATTTTATTTATTCCATATTTTTTGTTTTTCTTTGAATAAATACAAAAATGATCAACAAAGTATTTTAAAATAAATAATAAATTTATCTAGCATTGCTGAAAATATATCATGAAAGAGTACTTATTAAAAAATGGGAATTAATTTATTTAATTTCAAAGCTAGTTTTATTATTTAAATTTGGATTCTTCTAATTTAGGATGCTAGTTTATCAGGACAGAATAAAAATTAAATAAACTTTGGCTATCTAGGACACAACTGTGTTTAATTGGGATAGTAAATTTTAAACTTAAATAAATAGCTTAAGTTCTACGTGCTATTATTGATAAATAATTAACTAAAAGTTTATTGAGAGAAATATTGATTACATAAAAATGATTATGAATAGAAAAATGAGTTTCTGTTATAATTTTTGTATACAATATTAATAATTTTGCAATTTTATTCTAAACTTTAATTATTAGGTACATAATTGTTAGGCATAATGTGTCCAAATTAAGCGGAATTGACTGTTTCTCATTAATCGACGTATATAAAACCTATTTTTTTAGAAATATTGATAGATTGTTAATAGATTATCAATAGAATATGTGTAAGCTAATCACTAGAAAATGTATTATAGTAAAAAACTTGCTTTTTTATTTATTAATAAAAAATAACAATGTATAAAATTTCATAGTTTTAATTTAATAAAAGTTTTACGAAAAATATGTCAATTTCTTCTACACAAAACTAAATTGTCATACAGAATTTTAGTTCTACTAAACGTTTAAAGATTTGTATAAATTTGTTACGATCAAAACTGCAATCCTTAATTAATTATTAATCAAATAAAATATCAAATATGAATAATCTCAAATTTTTGAAAAATATATTATTTGCTTAATTGAGCCTCAATATGCATTAACTTTAGCAAACCTAATTAACTATAATAACATAAGCGTAATGCGTTTTAATTTTAAGCCCTAACAAATTTATTATTCATATTATTTTCCTTGACTTAAAATGCGGCGAAAATTTCGTTGCTTCACCCTTTGATGAGTGAGTATTTTTCTAAGCTTCACACGACGTGGGAATAAGATAATTTTTCATCTTTTTTCATTTTGAAGAATAACATTTTGATTATTTGTTGTGCATTTGTAAGGTAAATTAAAATAAACTACATCTTTCCCTTGAATCTTACTGGAATCTTTATTTATTTTGCAATTCGATAATTTTATTGATCCATGAAATTTCTTTATCCAATTTTGTTTAGAATTTTTTTTTTTTATGTTTTTATGACAATTGTAAATGACTTATTAGAATCATTAATGAAAATTACTATGTAATTTGTCGCAAATAGCTTTTTATACGAGATATAAAAAAACATATACTATTTATATTTTTTTCACTGCTAAAAAAAAATAATATCATTAAAATTAAATTGACACATTATTGGTAAATCAATTTACTGTATATAATACAAAAAAATATAACATTTTGTTCGAAATTATAAGCGTGGCATTAAAAATAAAGTGACATCGGGCGAGGCCGTACATCTACGGCGATACTCTTGAAAGGGAATTTATTAATCCAATTTTATTTAGAATTCATTTTTTTTTATGTTTTTATGACAATTGTTATTGACTTTTTAGAATCATTAATGAAAATTACTATGTAATTTGTGGCAAATAGCTTTTTATACGAGATATATAAAAACATACATTTACGAAGTTTTATATAATATTTAAATATTTTTTTCACTGCTAAAAAAAAATAATATCAATGAAATTAAATCTACATATTATTGGTAAATCCATTTATTGTATTTAATACAAAAAACTATAACATTTTGTTTGAAATTATAAGCGTGGCAATAAAAAGAAAGCGACATCAAGTGTGGCCGTACATGTACGGCGATACTCATCAAAGGGTTAATTTAATTTTATAAAAAAAAAATATATTTCTATGCGACGAAGATTATGGACAGTGATTATTCTATGATCATTCCTCAATTGTTTGACGAGGATCTAAATCCACCATCGCATTCAGGATATCATCATCTAATTTTGTGGAGTCGTCCTTTGCGTGAGACATCTTTAAGATTCCTATTTTATTTTTTAATTTTTTTAAACCGCCGATAAAAAAATATTTTATCAAAGGCATTTGTTTTTAATTCATTTATATACAGTAAACCTCTATATACGTCCTCTCATATAACGTTCCCCCCTATAACGTTTGCGGCGGCTTTTTCATATAACGTCAAACCCCTCTATAACGTTTGCGCAATGACATATCAACCTGATCGCTTGACATCGACAAGCATCCGCGAAAACTAAATAAAAATATTTGGTGATTCATCGGAACGAGTATACATTTACCGAGAAGTTATCAGAGCATTCCAGGGATATTCACACATGCTGGTAAGAAAATATGTCTCTACTTTTATATCCATGGAACGAATTATAATCGAGTAACTGATGTAGTTCACGTTTTTTTTTTAACCATTTGATTATGTAATATACGTGCATACCTCTTAATCTTATTAATGATAAGGATCTAATTTCACAATAAGGTCTCTACAATAATTATTTCCATATGCGTCGATTTCTCTGATGTTTAATTCTATAATTTCTAGTGGTTGAATAAAACATATTCCTGAATAGTTTTATTACATTTATTCATCATATGCTAGCGCATTTTATAAAATTAAACTAATAAAATATCGCGTTGATCTGCCCTGCCCAGCAAGTTTCGGAAAGATTACGTCAGCCAAAATACGAGAGGATATCGCTCATCGCGCGAGCTGTCATTTGGGATGGTTAACACGTAAAAATGTAAAAAAAAAAATGAGAATGTGTTGATTTAATTGATTTCAACAAGAAATAAAATTGAAAAACCTTAACCCCCTATAACGTCCCCCCCCTATTACGTGGAACCTATCCCGACGTTATAGGGGGGTTTACTGTATATATGTATGTAAGTTTTGTTGTATATTATAAGCAAATTTGATACTTTAAATAGTAATTTAAATATAACGATATAATACTTACTATACCAAAATATTCTGTTGTTTTATATAAAAATTTTCTATTTTTCTTGAAAAATAATGAAAATTTTCATTACATTATGCTAAGAATGGAAAATGTATATATATATATAAAGGATTTTGAATAAGCGAAAATTGTTTCTTAGATGTTTATTATCATTCGACAACATTATTACCGACAACAATTACTGTCGGTAACGTTGGTTGATTCGAACGAAGGATTGTGTTTCCTTTTCAATGTGATATTAATATTTTATGTAGATAAAATCTTGCCATCTTTGTGTATTATAACTTCAAACGAAATTAAATTTGCAAGAGACATAATTATTCGCGTCACATTGAAAGACTGCAGTGTTTCATTCGGTCCTTTGACGTCTTATAGTCTTTTGGTCAGCGTTGCATAGTCTTATTTTATTCACAGAATAAGAAACCATAATTATAATGATTTTTTATAATTGTGTTAGACATATTGCCTGTACAATAATATCGGATTAATTTCTCAGTCTCGATACCATGATAACGATCTTATATCGGAGATACGCTTTCGTACAACAAAAAATAGACGAATCAGTGGATTAGCTCTGGTGGTACCACGTGTCTTTATTTTATTTAGCAGGTTCGCACCTAATGAAGTGTGTAACCTGAGCATTTATAAATCACTCGAGCAATTCATTCCGACGGCGCAGAAAATAAGCAGGGCCGGCAGAAATGATTTAACGATGCGACCTCCCACCGCCCTCGTCCTCGTCCTCGGCGGCCGATCCTCGATCATAAAAAAAATGGTGTTTGTGGCGGCGCCGGTGTTGCCATATTTCGCCCAGTGGTGATTTTTCGCTTTCGCTCTAATCCGAGGCGACGTGCCGGAAAATTATTGTTGCCGCCGAAAACACAATGTAATTTTTTAACGAGAACTTCCTCTTGCACGTTCACCATTCCCACACGACGACCTGCACCCCACCATTGCCCACACCTTTTCTCCCATCCCTCGCCCCCCTCCTCCACTTTACGGATAACGTGACACAATAAAAAGTTGGCGTTGATGCCGTGTGTGTTGTGAAGGAGAGGGGGAAGAGCTGAAGAACGACGCGACATCGCTCCAAGACATTTGTGAGACCGCGTCGAACGTGTCGAACCGAGCTGTCACTCTAATGATTAAACTTGTTTTAGTACTAGAGATTATTCAGAAACACTTAACTGTCGATTTTCATGAAAATTCGCATACATTAAACGTGCGGTTTGATAAAAGAATACATACAATTTTAATCAATATGTAAAGCACTCCTGAAACGCAATTTTAGATACAGCGTTAATCAACGATTTCAGTTATTTTATCTCCAGTATTAGAAATAAGGCAACATATTCAATAAAGATCATTATTATATAAGTGTAGTAAAAAGTCATGTCGTATTTTCAAAGGGTAGTTTTAGAATCATTTGTTTTTAGTCCTTTGACGAGTCAAAACGTGTTATTTTATTGTGTTCTTATCGAGACACGTCTTCGTCTGTGTTCAATACATAAAAAAATTACTCGACCCAGTCGCAATGGACGAATTTGTTCCTTTAGAAGTCCATTTGCAAAACTGCATACTCTTTCACTCCAAGAAAAACGCAACTATCAAGAAATATTTGCGACATTTATGGAGACGTATTAGATGTCAGAAAATGTCAACGCTGGTACAGAAAATTTAAATCCGGAAATCTTGACTTAAAAGATAAGCCTCGAAGTGGACGACCCTGTACAGTAAATAAAGCCGCTTTTCAATCTGAAACTGAAAAAACCTAAATTTAACCATCAAAGAACTGTCAAATATAATCGGCACAAAACAGTCTATCACTCAAAATCGTATCAATTTTTTTTTAAAAATTCGAAAGGAAGAGATTTGGGTCCCCCACGCGTTGACCGACCGTAACAAATCGCAAAGGAAAAAATCATGCCAACATCTGCAAGCGCAAGAGCTTATAATACTATTTATTTGCAATTTAATCACCAGAGATGAGAGGTGGGAGTTGTATTCGAACATGAAGAAAAAAAAACAATGGCTTGAACGTAAACATCCGATTCCAACCCCTAGAACAGGATTGCACCCGAAAAAACTCTTGCTTTGCGTTTGATGGGATTCTAAAATAATCATTTACCTCGAAGTTTTAAAATACTGTGGCCATTTGGAGTGATTTAAAGCTGCATTTGAAAGAAAAAGGCCGGGTTTGGCGAGAGAAGAGAAAATCTTCCTCCTCCACGATAATGCGCGTCCCCAGTCGCAGATTTGTCCCTAAAAACTTAGCTAAGACTTGGACTAAGACTTAGCCTCTTCAGACTACCATTTGTTCGTTCTATAGAACACTTTTTTTAAAATAAATCATTCCAAACAGAAAGTGAAGTGGAAATCAGCCATTTCTGATTTTTTTAATTCCAAGTCAGCAGAATTTTTCAAGAAAAGCATTTTAAATTTAGAAAATAGATAAAAACTATAATTTAAATTTTATTAAAAAAATACGATAGGACTCTTTACTACACCTAATATATTATAAAAGGCACGAAAAGCGGTTTACTTGGATGTGTTTGCTATACTACCTCATTAAAAAAAATACACTACAGCATAGAACAAAAGCATGTCTTATAGCTTGGAATTTATTATGTTTATCAACTCAATCGACATGTGTCATAGATCAAGACAAAGAAAAGCGTTGCTCCCACCACTGCTTTTCAGAATTTTCAAAAACATGCCTTCTAGAAAGCAGCGCACTTTGATCGTGTTGTTCCAGCTAATAAGATGGTAAAACTCTGCATTCTTCGAAAGTGACTCGTCTCGATCGATTTCACTGCCGTACTTTATCATTTACTTGGCTTAAACGAGGATATAGACCTATTCTACGATAAAAAACGAATATTATGAAGTCTCTTGCAAGGTCTTACTTTCATCGCAGATAAATATGTTTTTTGAGATATCCATTATCCATTCCTTCACAGGATCATTGAAGGAGTACTCCTCCAATGATCGTGAAAGAAGGATTCGTGACTCGGACCATGGCGAGCCTTTGCCCTAGACAGCTATACTATAGATAGACAGCTTCTCTTCATTATACAACTATAGATAGACAACTTCTTAATTAATAAAGAAAGGCACGTGACCCGTGCGGCTCCTGGTACTCTCTAGTTGGCGACATCTGGCAGCGACGGCGCTCGTGGCGGACTAGTGTCCAGAGTATTGGCAAAGAAGTACCCTTCTTGATGATCCTCGACAATAGGCCGGCTGGGGCTCGTCGCTAACATATCAGTCTGCGGTCTCAAGTCGGAGATGTTGAGGAGAAGCCTGGGAACTACCTCGGCGACTGTTGGTTTGCTGATCTGAAGTGATGATGATAAATGCGTTCGATGTCGATTATGATTATCATGGAAAGGACAAGATGAGAGACTCCAGAGTCGTCATGGTGTCATGAAGTCTGCGCGGGGGAAGCGAACCCTGTGATGCATTTCCAGAAGAGTGGGAACCGGGACGCCACCGTGTAATGTTGTCAGGACGCAACATGACGTTAATTAAAATAATTTGTGGAACAACGACTGCAATCCTGACGAGAGGCCGGCTGCGGGTCATTGTGACAGTGCATCATGTCCGAAATGCTGAAGAGTCTGCAGCTAGAACGTCAGCGATTATAGTGGTCAGCTTGCCTGTTAATTAGTAAGTCGATGTGGTTTGCCATGGGTAAGATTATATGATATATCTAGTCCGTGTGTAGCGCAACAAGATGGCGACTACATCTTATGATGGAGCGAAATACGGAAATGTCTTCAAGAGGCGCTTAAGGGCAATTGCGCTGATGAAAATTTTGTTGGAGGGGATGACGTCACTTGATCCCGCTAGGGGCGCTATATATCACTCATTTTTATGTTCAAATTAAAGGAAGGGAAATTATTTCGTATTTTATGGAATAACCGCCTTATACTTTATGAACAACTTGATTATGATTGGTACATTTTAAATAAAAATCAAATAACACACAAAACTGCAGATTTTAGGGTACTGAGAATCTTAAGGAATTAAATCAATAAAACTATTATTGCGTTATATTTAGTCCCTATTTCTTTAAAAATGAAAAAAATCAATCAGAAAAAAATTAAGAGGACCCTGTAGGACAATGAATGCATTTTTTTGATTGACGATAATCAGGAGTTTTGTTTTCAATAGGATGTAACTACTGCACAGTGATCGAGGTCTATCAAAATAGCCAATCTATATAATAAAAATATTAATTTTCCACAGCCATAAAAATCTTCTTATATAGAGTAATTCTTTGGCATGAGATAAGAATCTTGTCTTCTATTTCAAGTGTCATTTTTAGGAATGGACAACTTACTTGTTCTTCTTCTTAGGTGCCGCCTTGTTGTCCAAGGATAGTGCCGATTCTTGTTCTGAATCTTTTTGAATTAGGGATCTTTTCTCCAGGATCTCTGCATTCCGCATCTCGCATCGCAGCTACTACGGTGGAGTCCGTGGTAATCTACACTTAATTATTCAAGTAGGTAGGCTTCCCCTGCGTCCTTGTACATCCCTATTCGTCTTCATATTTTTAGCTCACATTTATTATTACTAATGATCAAAGATATAGTAATTCTTCACACCTCTCCAGCTTTTGCTTTAATTTTGGTTCATAGAATGTAATACTTTGATCCACGATTGTTGTAGTTAAACAACATATTTTTTTACGGAAGATGTAGAAGTACGATTGTATTCTTAACGCGTTTTTTATTCTTGGTCCTATCGCCAATCTTAATCCTGATATTGATTTTAATCGCCGAACTTAATCAAGTATTTAGAAGAATCACTTAACAACCGGAAAAGTTATCATAATTTTATCAACAGCTGTATATAGAGGCGACTGTAAGCGTAGGAAAAGTGTCTAGACACTCATCGATTTTCCGAGAACGTTGCTATTTATTTTTCAGATTTTTTTCAGTGATATAACATCAACATTTCTTACTCTCAATTTTATGTCTGAAGGTTAGTCATCCAAGCACTACGCGCACTTGATTACGCTTAACTGAAATAATCGTATAGCAGACGTTGCTACCAACACATTTTTTTGCTTATTTAGATATATAACACATGAAAAGAAGATGACAGTCCATGGTGGGTAGTCTATATTATGGATAAGATGATCGATCAGTTCAGATCTAATCAACAGCATTAAGTATTTTTCAGAAGGCTAAACTCAGTCGCAAACGTTACGCTTTTCAGACGTAACTGATCTATTTTTTTCTGAATAAAATAATACATAAATCTAAAGATAACCGTTACGTTATATTAATTATTACAGTGTCTCGAGCATGACGTACGTACGTTGAATTGAACACAAGGTGTAACTAAATTTGGATTTCTATATATATATAAATATATTTTCATATATTTAGATAATAATTATATGTAAATTTCTGTATGCAAATAAACACTGATTCTTATTATTTATATTTAATTCTTAATTTATTCTCCGAACTGAGCTGAACAAGTGCCGCCTGCCTCTGCCTAGCCTAGATTGTATTATTATAGCACGTTGGTTATTTACATCTAATGAACACGTCACGTCTGCTCACGGGCAACAGATAAGATTGACGTTTGATTACGGAAACCCTGATTTTATGTTCCGGGACAAACGGAATAGCGGCAACGGTTATTTTACAGCCACATCCCAGATTTAATCTACCACACGTGGCTGTGCGCATTCGACGCGATAATTGCACGGGGATTGCTACTCCATACGTTCACGTTGGCAAACACTTCAGTTTTCAATTGGCTAATGGTATATCTACATCATATCCTTTGATAGGCTTTTGTGGCCCAGTATAGTTTTTTTAAAATAATTTATGACTTTGAGCTATGGAATTTTGTATCCATGTCAAAGAGTATGCTTTAAAGCTCTCTATATATAACCATATTAAGTGTAAATTTATCAATGAGCAACATAGATTTCGACCTGGACTTTCAACAGTCACGGGCCTTCTTGATTTTTCAAAATCTATGACTAAGTCACTGGATAAGGGGGTCCAAGTCGACGTTCTCTATAACAGATTTGAAAACTCTTTTAATAAAGTCGATCATGATAGGCTCATTTTGAAACTAGATAGTTCTGGGTTATCAAATAGTCTCTTACGTTTCTTCTCGAGTTATTTTACAAAGAGGAAACAATATGTGACATACGACTCCTAAACGTCGTATGCTTACAATACACCTTCCGGTATTCCGCAGGGATCAAATTTAGTACCTTTATTATTTATTTTATTTATAAATGATATTCATTGGATCCTTCAATGTAAGTTTTCACCTTTGCAGACGATTTAAAAATATTTTGATCTATTACTTCAGTGAAAGACGCCCTTTTGTTGCAGCTGGATATTGATTCTTTGCGCGATTAGTCAATATTAAATCGTCTACCATTAAGTATTGGAAAGTGTCAAACAATGACATATTTTAGATCAAAAGAGCCCATCATCTTTAATTACAGTCTTGGGAACGTAACTCTTCCT
>JAGXCT010034873.1:3856-27007 GCA_022495035.1 Philopotamus ludificatus
ACATCACGAATATGTAAGTGAAGGATACAATTTAATAGAAAGCTAATTTTAACTTGTTTATTTATTTATTTGACTACTGTGGATGGATGGCATAACAGAAAATCTAAGGGTCCGGGCCATTCGTCTATATAAAGATTCGCAAAAGATTCTAAAGGTTCAAGAATGAATCTTTCATACTTACATCTCCCAGTGTAATAAAGAATTCCCAGAATTCATAGGTTTTTCGCCGGATGATTAACCTATCCAATTGCTATCTTAGATCGGTTAACTTACATTAATAAATTAATATATGTTACCTGCAAACCATGTTTAATATTATTCCAGTTTGATTAAAATTTATATTATATTCGTTTATAATTATTTATTCAACAAAGGATAGCATTAATTTTAAACATAAATATTTTTATAAACATGTAAAGGTCTCTTACTTTTATATACAGTAAGGTCAAGTGTCATGGAGAATTCCCCGAATTCATAGTTTTCATCGGACACCTATTCGAGTACTAATTTAGCTCGATATTTTGTGAAACCTTCGTTTTGGACATAACTTTCGAAAGATGGTTTTTTAAGACATCTTGAATATATTCTTCGCCTTTGATAATTTGGACAAAGTGACAACGCGACGAATAATAAACGTGTTCTTTCCATGGATCATCATCTGCAGTCCAGTTGTTCAGTGTGATGTTGCAGTAATAGCAAGTAACCGTGTCTCCGGCATTTTTATAAAAAAAACCAGCGTTTAATAATTCGATTAGCTTCTGTTTTAGACATAGTGGCCGTTCTCTAAACGTCAAAAAACGACTATGAAAGGAACTAAATTCCGGATTCCTTGGATTATATTCAAATTCTATGTAACGTCTCTTGTAGTAAGTGCAGTTAGGACCTAGTCGCTTGTGCGTTTTGTCGGGGTCGTCTCCCATCTCCCATCTACCGACAATCAAGTTGCAAACGAAACATTCGACCGCATCATGACTTTGATATGCTGTAAAATAGAATCCAGAACGAGCCATTTTATCGTTTTCTATAAATGATATTGGCCAACTTTCAAATGATTTTAATCTATTTTTATATAGGATCATATCATTGAATCTCCAATAATCACTAGAGGTACCCATTGCGGAGTGAATATCGTGGCTTGCAAGAGCGAACTGTTAATATTACAAAAACATATGTATTTTTTAAAATTATTTTACAAACATTTAGATATAAAGCTTTTTATTCATTACATACCTGATTATAATGATTGATTTGATTTATTTGTTATATGATTATATCTTGGAATCTCAAACAATCACATTAAAAGACAGCTACACGTAATATATATCTCTAGACGTCCATCTATTCCAACAACACTAGAAATTATGACATATTTATCTTTATAACAAAATTAAATTGATTATACTAAATATATATAAGTAATCGTCACTGTCAACAATTACATGGAATCGATATAAATCAATTATTGTTTAAATCATTTATCATTTTATTACGTGATTAGCTATTGTTTTGCTAAATATGTAAAATGTTATCATGAATTTTTAATTGCAATAATTCAAACACACTTATTGTCCACATACGCATAAAAGCATTTAGGGTTTTTCCTAAAAGATTATTTAGATAAAGTAAAAATACCAAATGATTGATAATATATTGTCAGCACGAAAAAATTAATAATCACCAATTAACCAGAAATAATTTTAATCTTTTAACAAATAATGACACTATCAAAAATAAATATTCCTTAAGAAATTAAAAAAAACTAAAACTGCTTTTTTTTCTTAAATAATAATAGGAGAAAAAACTGATATGGTTGTATATAAATGTATAAAATAATAAATTATTATTAAAGTATATAAAATTAATATTATATTTTTTCACTGATTATTGACACTTTTCATAGACATTTATAAAAACAATTGTAGTTAAAGGGTTAAGCAATTTTTAGGTTGAATCTTAGTAAAAATTAATAAAATAAAAAAATATCTGAAAAGTAGGTAGATATTTTTACACATTTTTCTGAAAAAAATATATCTTCCACCAATTTTTATAAATTGTGGATTTCAACATGTGACATGTGCCAAGCTTTCTTGTTAGCCCTTTAATGTACAGGACTATATTCCATGTTTATACCCTTTGTTGATAAGCAATAGTTTCATAATTCGATATCTGGTTGAATTGCTGTCACTCGGTCTTTTTTTGTCTGGGAGCCAATAGTTGTTTTTTGTCGCTCTGAAAAAAATTACTAATGAGTACATTTCTTTCCATTTACCATATTTAACATATGTTTTTAAAAATATTAAATTAATAAGCTTTTAAAAAAATAACGTCTTAATATATTCTATACATACCAACATTTTTTTGATATTTTAACTGTGGCGTTATAATGATGTCTGCATATAGGACAATTTCTTGCAGACAAAGCACATCTCGCACAAGCAGCCAGGTGACCACATGGGACAAAGCAAATATTTTTACCTGCACTTAGGCATATAGCGCATGTATCTGCTTTGTCTTCCTCGACAACCGGTTCGATATGATGTGAAGTATTCGATCTGGACATAACTTTCGGAAGATGGTTTTGTAAGACATCTTGAATATATTCTTCGCCTTTGATAATTTGGACAAAGTGACAATGCGGCGAATAATAAACGTGTTCTTTCCATGGATCATCATCTGGAGTCCAGTTGTTCAGTGTGATGTTGCAGTAATAGCAAGAAACCTGGTCTCCGGCGTTTTTATAGAAAAAACCAGCGTTTAATAATTCGATTGGCTTCTGTTTTAGACCGGCTGGCCATTCTCTAAACGTCAAAAAACGACGATGAATGGAACTAAATTCTGGATTCCTTGGATTGTATTCAAATTCTATATCACGTCTCTTGTAGTAAGTGCATTTAGGACCTAGTCTCTTGTGCTCTTTGTCGGGGTCGTCTCCCATCTCCCATCTACCGACACTCAAGTTGCAAACAAAACATTCAACCGTATCGTGATATTGATATGCTGTAAAATAGAATCCAGAACGAGCCATTTGATCGTTTTCTATAAATGATATTGGCCAACTTTCGAGAGTTTTTAATCTATTTTTATATTGGATCATATCATTAAATCTCCAATAATCACTAGATGTACCCATTGTGAGTTTAATATGGTGAATGTATATATAGTTGGAATATATCTGTTGACAATACCAATATTTACATTTTTTTTATTTATTAGAATCAAATTATTAGATCAAAGCATAGGTTTTTACGATTTCTTAGTAAAGGCAAATATTTCTCTTTCCTTTCAGAACTAATGGGTAACATCTGTTTTAGAACTATTAAATTGTATAAATGACATTTTATTTTCATATTGTAGTGTTGGACTGGCCAGAAACCTGTATACAGCCGGGTAATAACGCGACTGTTGTAACCAAAAATATTATAGATGTGTTAGTGAGATGCTAAGGTCACAAGAAGAACGTGAAACATATAGAAAACTCAAGTAACACGTACAAAAAAGCTGCCGTAAGGATAAAGCGACCCAAATTAGGAATAGATGTTTAGAAGTATAGATTTTTATTTACTTATTTATTTATTTATTTATAAAGTCAATGCGTGATTGGCATTACAGAATAACCCAGGTCGCCAATCACGCATGATAAATAATAACATGATAAAAAACAACATATATTACAATAAAGAGAAGAAAAGAATTATAAAATCTCAAATAAAATATCAACAAAACGGCGATATTTAACATCAAATATATCTATATATTCAGCCAAGTGGTTGGGCAGAGTAATAGCTTTGATTACCGGAGAGAGTCTGGGTGCACCTGTCCTCGCATTTGGCGGAAGAAAAAGCACACGCGAAAGAACTCGATGGTAGTGAGGTGGCGCCCATAATGGCAACTCGCACAGTACAAGGGGGTTATGTACTGCGCCAACCAATAGCTGGAAGAAGTGCTTTGCCAAGTAAATCGATCTTTTCTCGAGGGTTACATACCCCAGGAAGCCCTGCTCCCATGCGCTGGGGTATAAACTTGGGTAGAATCCAAACTCCCTCATGTAGAGATACCTTAATTTCTTCTGTATCTTCTCTACTCTGAGGGAATTTGAGGCGTAATAAGGCGCCCATATAATAGAACCTGATTCAAGCAAGCTCCGAACCAATGCATTGTATAGCACTCGTATGACTAAGGTGATACGTATGTGATGAGAATTTCTCAAGACGAAGCCCAACATTCTTGACGATCTCATACACACGTCCGATACATGTAAACTAAATTTTAACTTAGAATCAAACAAAATACCCAGATCTTTAAAAGACGATTGCTTAGGAAGAGTTACGTTCCCAAGACTGTAATTAAAGATGATGGACTCTTTTGATCTAGAAAATGGCATTGTTTGACACTTTCCAATACTTAATGGAAGACGATTTAGTATTGACCAATCGCGCAAAGAATCAATATCCAGCTGCAACGAAAGGGCATCTTCCACTGAAGTAATAGATCGAAATATTTTTAAATCGTCTGCGAAAAAGTGAAAATTTACATTGAAAGGACCCGATGAATATCATTTATAAATAAAATAAATAATAAAGGTCCTAAATTTGACTCCTGCGGAATACCGGAAGGTGTATTGTAAGCATACGACGTTTGGGAGTCGTATGTCACATATTGTTTTCTCTCTGTAAGGTAACTCGAGAAGAAACGTACTATCTAGTTTCAAATGAGTCTGGCATGATCGACATTATCAAACGCTTTTTCAAAGTCGTTATAGATAACGTCGACTTGGACCGCCTTATCCAATGACTTAGACACAAAGTTTGAAAAACCAAGAAGGCCCGTGACTGTTAAGCGTCCAGGCCGAAAACCATGTTGCTCATCGATAATTCTACATTCAATATGGTTAAATATGTATTTATGCCGAATCATCTCAAACAAATTGGCAGGTCCGGATTGAACAGCCACTGATCTGTAATTGCAACATTCGACTTATCTACTTAAATTAATATAAGTTGGAATTAAGTGTTATAAAAAAATAAATTGTCAAATATTGTATATAGATATTTTACCATATTTTGGATAAAATTATTTGGAATGCATTCATAATGAATTACAAAGAAAGGATACAAAAAAACCCACTTACAATTTCGCCTGGATCTTATCGATTTATCTTAACTCCCTCATCAGAAAAAAATTCAAATCGATTCAGACAATTCATGATTTGTTGCAATCGAAAAATAAACGGTAGAAGAATAAGAAAAGGAACGAGGTATTATTGCTATAAATGCGATATTGGGCTTTGTATTCGAAATTAAGCATACTCAACTCAATTTTTGAATAAAATGTTAAAAAATGCACTTTTTTTTTAAATATGGAAGTGACTTTGGAATGTTTCCACAAGTCCGGAAACTGGGACGATTTTAGCGATTGGTTAAAAATATAACGAAAAGGTTTTGTTAATCCATCTTCATTCTTATACCTACCCGATCAGGTATGAGATCGGGTAGGTATAAGATAAGGCAGCTGATCGTTTCGAAATTAATTTTCCAAAAGCAAACATCATTTGAGCTATGTATACGGTGTCGATGATTAGTTGTGGTGCATTCAAATAGTAGGATTACAAACTAATATCGCGGTTAGAACAATTTCATTAATATCATATGCAAGAAAAATTCTACTGCACATCATTAGTTAACGTCTGAAACACCATACTGGTTGTTAAATACCTCAAGAGCAGGCGGGCTTCGTCAGAGGAAAAGAAACCCGAGAGAAAATTCTAAATATCGGCCTTATCATAGAGATGAGTAGAGAGTTCAACATACCGGTGGTTATGTGTTTCATAGACTACAAAAAGGCCTTTGATTGCGTGAATTGGAATTGTTTGTGATTTTTTGTGTTAATGGATAAGGTGTACAATGTTTTACACATTGTACAATTGTAATAACAACTTATGAAGAAT
Source organism: Philopotamus ludificatus (assembly GCA_022495035.1). Taxonomy (NCBI): domain Eukaryota; kingdom Metazoa; phylum Arthropoda; class Insecta; order Trichoptera; family Philopotamidae; genus Philopotamus; species Philopotamus ludificatus. Next base: position 9,801 of record JAGXCT010034873.1, read on the forward strand.
ATTATTAAATCTTTGATCACTAATTATAATGTTTGAAAATATAAATTTTACCAACACATCGACACATTTATTAATTAGAAAGAATTGTTACGCGGCAGCAATTAGGTTACGAAGTAAGCACGTGATCGAGCGACGTCCTGGTGCGCTCCTGTCGCGACCTCTGGCAATGACGGCACTCCTGGCGGTCGAGAGTCCAGAGTGTCGTAGAGGCACCCTTCTTTGATGATCCTCGACGAGGGGCCGGCTGGGGGCACGGAGTCCTGGCTGATCTGGTTGGCTGCGCTGATTATAAGATCGGTGTCGGAATAAATTGCCATACGGAGGACAAGAGGAGAGTCTCCAGAATCGTCATGGCGAAGTAACGCAGGAGCGTGTCCACGCTGCAACTGCGGGCGGAGGTCTGCGCGGGGGAAGCGTGGTAGATTTCCGGAGCCGCCGCGTATTGTTGCCAAGGGACAACACGACGTTGGCCAAAACACGTGGAATAACCACCACATGTCTATTATATTTTATTTTTTATAATTTTTTTGGGTATATTTTATATAATTTTATAAGTTATAAGTTTCAAAGTTATGCGGTTTTTAAAAAACATGGAACGCATCTTTTCTTTTTCTATGTAAAGCATAGCTTTTTTTTTGCGATTTACAACGGAACGCATCTCCCGCACAAAAAAGGTTTAGGTGTAGTTGATTAAAATAATAAAAAAATATAAAATGGTTATTATCATTTGATAAAAAAAATACGTAAAAACTTATGCTTTGACATAAAATTTGGATATAAAGCAGTGGCGTACAGTGGTGTTGATGTTAAGTGTGATGAATGTAGAAAAAAAAATAAAGTTTTTCTATTTTTTGTTTTTGCGACATAAATTTTTCAAGTTATAATAATAGAGAAAAAAAAACTCATAAAACTCAAACAGAAACTCACACTTTACGAAAATAATAATAAAATCGCAAATTATTATATTCGTGAAATGTGTTATATTTTCTTATATACATAAAAAAAACAGTTAAAAAAAATTTATTGAAAATCTAAGTATAAAAAGTTAAAAACACATATGTATATATAAATAAAAAAAACAAATTTCAATTTCATTATTATTAGCTATTCTTTTTAAAAACTCCAATTTATTGTCAACATTATAAGTTGGAATTAAGTGTTATAAAAAATAATTGTCAAATATTGTATATAGATATTTTACCATATTTTGGATAAAATTATTTGGAATGCATTCATAATGCATTACAAAGAAAGGATACAAAAAAACCCACTTACAATTTCGCCTGGATCTTATCGATTTATCTTAATTCCCCCATCAGAAAAATTCAAATCGATTCAGACAATTCATGATTTGCAATCAGAAAAATAAACGTTAGAAGAATAAGAAAAGGAACGAGGTATTATTGCTATAAATGCGATATTGGGCTTTGTATTCGAAATTAGGCATACTCAAATCAACTTTTGAATAAAATGTTAAAAAATACATATTTTTTTTAAAATTTTATTTAAACATAATAATAACATAATAATAATAACATTTAAAACAAAATTAGTGAAAAAAATCAACATTTAGGTACAGTAAATATTATTTTTATTAAACTGTCGGGGTGCCATCAAAACCACCGTACGCCACTGATATAAAGCCATGATTTCATCATACCTGAATTATTTCGTTTGATTTTGATGAATTTCGTGAAATGTTTTAGAATCACATCAAACGGCATCTACGAGAGCTCACTCAAAAGAGAATCACTAAAATGGTGATTTGTTTCTCTGATATTACATCCATAGAACAATATTCAAATCTATATTGATTATTTCGCTGCTTCAGGGTGAGAGTGTTTTTTTTTACCGCTATATTATACCATTTTTCTATGCGAGATCTATTCAAACATGTGAATTAGGATATATTCTTCCATCTCGATTTAAAAAATACTTGATTCGCTTTGCTAACAATAAATCCAAACAAAATGTTGAATTACTCAGACAGCGCGTGACACATGCTCAAGGTGTCATGCATGAAGATACGTGATTATCATTTTGCGATAAATGTGACTTATAGAAGCGATAAAAGCCATAAATGCGATATAATTGCGAAATTTGAAAATTGCGAATAGATGCGGGAAATTTTTCCATATATCGATTTTCTTGAAGAATGACTAAAGAGAATCCTCCCAGACTCTATGATCAACTCTTGTCTATTATCTATGATGCCACATACTTAGGTTAGTTAAAGAAACGCGTGTAGTCAAAACAGTGTTAAAGTATCCACTTGGTGAGTTTTTTTACAATTTAAAAAATGTCACGTTTTAAAAATTATTCAACGTTTATTAAATAAAAAAATATATGTTTTTAGCCTAAAGAATATGGGTCGAGTATATATCAGTATTAAAGAGAGAGCTACAGCTTACAAAGCAGAAGGATTTACCCCCCCCATATAAGAAGCGAAAAAAAAAAAATATTTGAATGTAGAAGGCGTTTACCCAATTGTCAGCTAAGATTGGAAAAGAAAGATCAAATGGACAAGAAAAAAGTTTCAACACCTGCTACAAGTACTGCTAGTCCATAGGTTCACAAACGAATGCCACATATGTTTATTTTTATAGAAGAAAATACTGCTTCTGGATTAATAGGAGAAAAAGCATCATTTAACGATTTTCTCGGCACAAATGCTTCCACAGAATTAAAATTGAAACTATTTTTCATAAGAAATACTTCATGCCCTGAAAAGTTATTCTAAAAACAGTTTACCAGTTTGGTCAAACAAGGAAATCTAGATTCTCTTTGCAACGTTAAACAAAACAGATGACTTTTGTTTAATAATGTTTATTTTATAATTAAGTATTTTTCACATTTTAAAAATGATTTTTGATTTTTTAAAACGTTTTATTTATAAACGAGTATGTCGTTTATAAATAAAACGAATAATAATAATTCTAAATTGGAACCCTGTCGGATTCATAAACACATGACATTAGGGAGTCGTGTATAACGTACTATTTCGTCTTCTATAAATTAGTGGAGAAAAATCGTAAGAGATTGTCCGAGATTTCAAAAAAATCTAATTTAGAAATGATTCTAGTTTGGCCGACCTTTTCAAATGCCATTTCAAAGTCGTTGTAGATAACGTTCACCTGGAACAGCTTATCCAGTGATTTAGACACATAGTTTAAAAAGTTAAACAGATTAGTGACTGTTGAGCGTTTAAAATCCATGCCGTTTGTCGATGAGTCTACTCTCTACGTGATGAAATATGTATACTCTTATGTAGAATCATCTCAAACAACTTCGCAGGTTCGGATAGAATGATATTAATAGATAAAATAAATGATGATATCAAATAATCCATTATATACATAATAATCCAATTTAATTCACATGTTTTTATTTTAAGAATCATAAGATCTATTCTTAATATCGCATTATAATTGCGTCATCGGAATTCGAGTGACACGTTCGATGTAATCGCATAATAGAAATTACACGAGATTTTCCAGAAAGCCGGGATTGAGGTCATAACTCGGGTATCCATGAGTCAGATCGGAGGTGGGTGTCCTGTCTCGGCGGTAAACACTTGCCGACGTCGCGGCGCCATTCCCTCTCCGCCCACCCCCGACCGCGTCCTGGGGGAGCCAGCATCCGCATACCTGAATTTGTCTCTCCTGACGCCGCAAACTCTCCGAAAAAACACTGAACATTTTTCACAGAGCCTATGATCATTTATTTTCCAATACTTATACAGTGCTTGGGACATATTATTTTTACAAATATATTTGATGATTTTGATTCGCAGAAATTGGTCAAACATCACCACTCTCGATTGCCGTTGTACTATTTTAAAAAAATCTTGTTATGCTCGCTGTTTATAAATCGACTTTTAATGCTCTTTTTTTGACGAGTGTCGTTAAAGCACAGTAAAACCAGAACAGTAGTAAAAGTTTACCGTCATAAAGTTGGCAATACTTGTTTTTAATTATTCTCTAAATATCTGTTGAGCTCGTAAAGCATCACGTTAAAATTTATGTATGAGTATTATTGAGTCATTATTGTTTTAATACTGAGTATAATACTATATTTAAAATTAAAACGCTCTCGGAACTATTTTTGTAAAATAAGTATTTGAATATCAGCAAAGCTGATTTAAAAAAAAACAAGAACATACAAATCCAATTATTTATCAAAGCCATGTTGGAGTCTGATCCTATTAAAAGTTTAAATCTTACCAAATATATTCAAACACTTTTAATTATTCAGGGGGTCAATCATCCAATAGGTTACAAAAACACGTCTGGAGTAATGCCACTTGGTGATTTCATAATTATGTAAGTCTAAAGCCATTAATTTAATACTGTTTTTTTTTTTGCTCAAACTTGAATATCATTCGATCTTAACATATAAATATATTTCATTATAATACTAATTATTTAATAAAAAATCACACAACTATGAAACAATAATATCAACAAATAGATATATCTGATCAATTTTAAAATTAAAATATTTAACCTTTATTCTCTTCGTCTAGCATACTGATAATAAATTCGCGGTATTTAGATGCAGATCAAATGTTTTATCTATAAAAAATAAATATATCTGTGCTGATTAAATTTAATAAAAACATGCATTCAAACATTATTTTCGTCAATTTAATATATGTCCACCAATTATATCATTTAATTAACCCTTAATTAAAATATGCTACCCTGTAATAACAAAAGCCTGCTCTGTAAAAAAAATGTTTACTTTTCGTTTACTTTTATTTTATTATTAATTGCTTACTACATTTGTTTACAAAAAATAACAAATATTTTCTAAATTTTGTATTTGTTTACAGTTATACAAATACAGTTTCTTTGTAACTAAAATAATTTATGACTGATTTAAATATTGAAACTAAGAAGAAAGTGTGCAGATACGTTTAAAATATATTAATACAGTGAAACGGGATCATTTTATTCAATATGACTATGATGTACAATTTCTGTTATGCATATTTGATTTATTATTTTGTAAACATTTAATCCAGTCCCAAAAAAAAAAAATAAGTCATTTCATATTAAGATTCGAGATTCTAGTTAAAATAATAATAATTTAAATTTTAAATCCTACGAATACAAGGATAACCTAGTGAGTCGTATTCAGCAAACAATATAAAAATCAGTCAATCAAACATACTAGAAAATAGCAATATGAATAAAAAAAATTATCACAGAATTATATAACCGTGCCAAAATATTCCTGTTTTACTCCTTTTAGAATTTATACGAAATAGGCGTAAATAATACGTGTTATATATTTTTGTTATAATAATACGTGTTAGAATTCAACTTTTTATTACTCTATTTATTTAAGAAAATGACACGTAAGACCCTAAATAAAATAAATAAATTATTATTTTATCTAATTATCTTCGAGATTAAAATAAGTGTTTTTAACAAAGAATAGACATATGAATCAGATGCACATTTTTTAATAAAAATTAAGAAAATTTTGTTTAAGATGTTAGTTAAATGCATATAAAAATTGTATTTTTTCTTTTAATTATAATCTTTGTATTAAAATCAAAATTCACTGTTTAAATTTAGCCACTATAACATAATGAAAATCTTTGTACGTATTGCCAGAAGATAGAATGCGGTTAGCTCAGTATTGAAACAACGCGGTACGAGAGCAATAACTCCATCTTCAATATTTGCCTCATTTCAGTGCTGAACGAATCCGTCGTCATGGATTTAGAATTTTGCGACAAGATTTTTATGGGGTAAAAGTATTTGCATAGTCGTTTTGCGGTCGTCTCTGTAATAAAAATTTAATATGCCACAATATTTACACGCTATTACGGAATTGCTTGCTGAATATTCACCGTGCAGTATTGGGGGGGATGAAAAGGAGACTTTTTTTATTTTTTTACACACTGAAATTTATATGGGACATTTTCTTTGTAGTCGGGAAACTTGTATTAGGTACTGCATGTGCAGACTTGAAGAAAATGAAAAATTTTCCACGCATCGTTACCAACCGTCGCTTATATTTTTATGGTGTTTACGTCTAGCTTGTACTGAAATCCATTGAATTAAAATAATTTTAAAAAAATCACAACGACGATTTTTCCCGTATTTGAAAATAAAAAATTTTCAATCAATTATAAAAATATTCCATGTCATGTTTCAATCGTAGACGCATTTATTCGTGTTTCGATGCAATTTTGTGGAACTGAAATTACATGTTTTCTGCAAATGTAATGAAATTCTGTACATTATTACAACGCACGTCATATATATTATTGATTTTATTACTGGCATATTTTATTTGTATTAAACACGCATACTTATTAAATAAATTGTATATTGGCGATGATGTAATAAGCGAGTTAATTAATTCACTTTTCTTCCGATAATAACTTGATTGAGCAAATTCGGTTAATATGAAAGTCCCGAGAACATTTTACGGTTTGCCATAAACCTCACCCACCCACCCAAGTCATTGTAATTATTTCCTCTTTATTTCTCCTCAAGATTTCAATTTTGGATCCTTTCATTTGCTTTGCGCCTTTACACGATTCGTTTATGAGAAAATTTTATTTCGAAAAGAAATCGAAAGGAAATATTAATATCAAACCCGAAATGTCGATTATACAAATTCCATTGAAGCAACTGTAATCAAATGTATTTAGCCAAAAAATCTTAAAATTCTTATCAAAGTACAATAAATATGCAATTAATTATTTTTAATTATTTTTTTGATAAAAGCATGCAAATTTTACATAAAAAGATTTAATAATTTGGGACTGTATTATTTATCTTAATAAAAAATATGTATTTACTAAACATACTCACATAGAATGCATCTTGGATAAATGTATCTAATTTTGGCTTTGTATATTAGTTTTTTTGTAAACGAACGTCACTCAAATATATGAATAATAATTTGTGACGTTGCCATTATTATTTATTTTGATGTCTGTCCTCGGGAATGTCTTAGGCATTTTCATGCTGAAAACTCGGAATAAGAAATGCCATTAGGCGTTACGACCCTCCTGAGAGACACCGTTAAAAGCATTAAGCATTCGGCCATCCCTTTGTCTTCGGAAGAACGCAATCGTCGATCGATACTGGAAACTTTTATTCTCGAGACCCCAAGCTCTTTTCTACGCCACGCATTCTTTACTTAAATTAGGACCAACGTGCTAATCAAATCCTGTCCAATAAAGTTCTCAATCTATGTTTTAAATAACCATCCTCGTGTATGTGTTCGTTGAAATTCCTAAACATTTAATAATTTATTATAATCATGAGTATTTAATATAATTAATGATAACTTATAATGTTTATGTAATTTAAATGTATCATATGTAAATACCGATAACTAAAGCTTCCAGAAATTTCTAAAGAGATGATAATTATATATGGTATGTTATAAATAAATATTTTGTGATTTTTGTTCTTTGACGTCTGCGCGCAAACGAGGACCGTGCAATATTTTTCAGCAGCGTCCAACAATGGCGTCCTCGTCCACGTTCATTACGGCGTACAACACACTGGTAAAAGAAAAAAGTTGTCTTATACTTCGGTCCGTTTTAATAATAAAATATTCAAAGCTAACAACCGACATTAAATGTCCGGGGCGCATGTTGTTCCCGCCGTATAATTTGAACATTACCACTATATTTCGGCGGGAACCTTTGAATTCCCTTCTTTTACATACATTTCTTGTTTCTCTTTATGTCCGCATAATTTTGTAATTTAAAAGAAGCATAAAGCGCGCCATAACCGGGGGGACTCGGATAGACGAATTCGCCCACTTGACAACTCCCCTTATCACATCAAAGCTCTTCCTCTCTCCAGATGAATGTCCGTTCAATTTGATCTTGTTTTTCCTTTCATAAAAATTCTTTGATGTTGGACAAGAAGACGATAATTCGAAATGTCATCCCTATATTTATAAAATACCCTTTCAACGAAATTGGGGGGCTATGTCGAGAAAATTATGCCCGGCGATATTTGCATTCCTGCATGTAAATTGATATATTGTCATAAATTTCAATGGAATTGAAGTAACTTGTGATTATAATTATTATAATTTACCAGAATTCTCTAATTTATTTAACGGTTCTTTCGATCTTTTAAATATAAATATTTTATTTTCGTTTTATAATATACCTACATGTATGAATTTCAAAATTTAATGAAATTTAAAGAAAAATATGACGTTGATATTTTTCTATTAAATAATGCAACTTTATTGAAACTTTTAGGAAAAAGATTTGAAAATATGCAAAAAATCACCGGCACTCGTGGCAATTTTTTTTACCACACAACATATTTATATAGTTTTTTTTTATACGTAAATCATTTAAATGAAATAATAGTGCTACCTTGCGAAGATTATGTGTTTGTCGGCTATTTAAAAAAAACCGTCAATTCGTAAAATAATATTAACTTAAAATATTTCAACTATCATCTTAGCTATATGCTTTAATTTCCTAAAAATATGGTCTGGGGGTTTTTATGATTAACCTTTTCTATTTTCTCTAATTACTAATAAATTCGGATTAGAAAAGAAACCGCTAAACGAGAAAAATGTTATAATTCAAATCGTATCAAAAGTATCGGCTTGTAAATATACGGTAATGTTTATGGGAAAGCTAATATTTTATCTAGAGCAAGAAGCCGGGAAAGTTTTGATATTTAATAGAATTTTTTTAAATTTAGTTTATAATAAACTAAATTAAAAAATTAAAATAACCCAAATTTTGCCAAACATAATGTTTGGCAAAATTTGGGTTGACAAGTTAACGGCGAACCGAGTGCAGCACATTCCCCAATAATTACTAAGGAATTAGCGAATTGATTATTTTTTAGTACTATTTATAGTACCATTAAATATATAATTTTAGCATCATATTTCTAAGATAAAATTTTTATCCTATTGATTAATAAGTATTAATTAAAGTGTTGAATAGAATCAAGTACAAGTACAAATACGTCATTAAATTTATGTTTATTATGACAATAAATTAATACCATAGATTTTTTTCATCACGTTTATTAATAAGGCCTTTTTTAAAACTTTGGAAAGGATGGATATCAAAAATTAATACATTCTTGAATTATTTTGATTGACTTCGAATGTTTCCAGGCATATATAGATGCTTTATTCGATTTATGTTGAATGGATCACCTGAAAATAAAAATAATAATTAGTGAAGGTTTCAAGTGAGTCGAAGCACTGTGATCATACAGCTTTGAATGAATCTGTACGTAAAATTATTTTAGTACTTTTTCTAAAGTTGGGATAACTTTTTTTTAAATATTTAATAAAGTTTTTGAATTGTAACGTTTTTCACATATCACATAATAGGCTTTAAAGTCTAATTTGATATTGAGACATGAACAACTCTATTTTATTTCAGCGACTTGATTACAAAAGTAGAGAACATAATTTTTAATAACACAATATATTTTTGACATAAGAAACCTTTTGTTTGACCATTTTTTTACTTGAATATATGAAAAAACTCAACTGATCGACTTTTTTAGCATGAAAAAAAATATACGATAATATCGCTTTTCTTAACCCTTTCCACTCTGAAGGCCATAACTGTTGGCCCAAGTAAGTTTGGTAGACAGCTCTGAAGGTCAGCAGTTATGGCCCAAAGTCGGAATAAGTTTATGCGCCGATTTCAATGAGACGCAGCTAAATTTTACAAAATAGTATTGCTTCTAAGTATCGAGAAGGGTTGCAACAATAATCCAACATTTTTTAATTAAATTTATAGTTACGCGTAATTAATTCTCAGAAGTATGTTTGTATTTATCGATATTTTTCATATGCCAATATTTTTGGAGCAGTCGGTCGGTTTCTTCATATCGGAAAATTGTCTGAAGATGTGTACCGTGACCCTATTTTTGTTTGTGAAACTATTATTTTTTTAATCCATTACATACATAACTATTTGATATAAAAAGTGAACCAGTAAAATCAGTGAATTAGTGTTTATAATGTAATAATAAACTATGGAAAATAATAAAAATAATGAAACCCTTGTTTTCAAATTCAATATTACTTTTAACAATAATTATTTCGATATTAGTGATGATGGCCCTTTTACGTTTGGTAATGTTAATTATAATAGTGATAATTGTTAAAGTTAACGAATAATTATTAATAGTATATTTATTCAGATTTGTGAAAAACGGCCAAAAAATGATGGAAATAGTGATGATATAGACATTGGCGAAGACAATTCGCTCGGTAATGAAACAGATAGTGGAAGTGAAATCATCCCTTACAAACGAAAGAAATGGGCATACTCTAGCGATGAGACAGACGATGAAAAGAATTTAACATTCATTAATCCAAAGTCATCAAGAACTTCAAATTTGTCAAAAAATTCGTATCCTTTGTCCAATATTTTTTAAAAAAAAATAATTCATGTTACTATCGGTGATAGAATAGTAGGGCCAAATATTCTAACCAATTGTTTGAAACCTTTTGATGAATAAAACCTATAGAAAATAAGCTTAAAATAAACTAAAAACCACTGACTCATATGTAATTTGTATATAGACTATTTATTCAACTGGTTGGAAATCACAGGGAAAGATTAATAAAAAAAGAGATAGACATTCAGTGGATCCAGAGCAGCGATTAAATCACGTCAATCTACATATGATAGCCAAAAACAAAAAAGTATAGAGATTGCATAGTTTGCGGTTCTGAGAAAATGAAAGCAAATATTTCCTATATATATGCCTAATTTATAATTGATATCATAATAAAAAATACGCAATTTTCATTCCATAAATCACGGTCATATACATTTGAATGAACACTCAGTATTCCTAGACAGTGTGCCAAACTTATTAAACCAAGTTTTTCAATTTTTAATTAGTAAAAAATGATTTAATCACAAATCAAATACTATATTTCATATGTTTTTAATTCACTTCTGCTAAATATAAATATATTTTTTACAAATACGATTTTTTTTATCCAGAGTAGCTGGTTAGTTTTGAAGAAAAATATCCAGAGAGAAAAACGTTAAAATGTTTATTTCATATATTTTTATTTTGTTCTTAAAAAAAATACCAATCAGATTCATCATTCAGTCCATGTCTCTTTCAGTGATCTTATCTGTATCTTCTAAATGTTAGCAAGACGTTATTGTTTTATTTTTCCCTCCATTAATAGGAAAAAAATCCTGGCAAACTATATCCCACGAATAGAGAGACTGAGTATCATAATAATGTTGTTTTTGACGAAAAATGATTTCCACATTTTTCAGTCGTTGATAAAGAAAACATCCAATATTGCTAACTATATATTTCAAGGATAAGCGTACCAATCAATAACAAAAAATGTTTTGATTGAACTAAAAAAAATTGAAAAATTATATATTTTTTGCTGTTCAAACGCTGTTTACACTATTTTAATAATTAAGGTTATTAAAATTAACTAAAAGTATATTCCCATGATAAAGCAGCCGAGCACAATATACACTACTTTCATTTTTATTTCAATTGCAACATATGAAGCTACAATAGAATTGTGATCTTATATATGAAACCGTTGATATAATATATTTTGTGCCGACATTGTTTTGCGACAATTTGTTATGTGGACACTGCACTAGGAACGCGCTTGCAAAATTGTATTTTATTATATTGCGACACCATTCTATTGGCGCATTGTGAAAGCGCTATACGTCACGACCGTATTTATTGCAGTTATGCACTTCCCGTGGAATAAAACGCGACCGGAAGAAGAAAACCAGAAGGCATTGCGAGAAGCGAATCTGCACACTTTTCTCCATAAATCGCGCTAAGTGTCGTGGCCAGATGTGACGAGATATATGGATGTTGAACTCGCCGAATCTCCTTGAGGAAACGGTCGCGTTAATGGCCGCAATATACTGCCGATTCCATATCAACTTCTAATTGTAAAAAAACACTCATAATTCTTTCCCAAATCAACGACGGTTTAAACTGCAACATTGTACATGTTATTTATGCCATATTTTACTGAAAAAACTGACATTTAACATTTATTTCATTATAAAACCAGTATTGGTATTAGTGCGATAAAGGTATGGCGCCTAATATAATTCTCCTTAAATTTAGCTGATAAAAATCAGTGTAAATATTTACATACCCGTAGTGAGGCTCCAAATAATGTCGCTAAAAATATATTTTTACATTATCGCGTATCGTATTATTTAATATACACTAAATTTTAATCTAAAATAAATATAGCATACGTTTCTAGCAAGTATATGGATAATATCAGTTATTAATTATTTAATACAATCCATCGAAAAATGCTCGCACGCATTATTCGATTATTTATTATAATTATTCGAATACCTGATCAATTTCAAGCAAACGATCGGTTAACTGAAATTTACTGTTAATGAATACCCTATTACGTAAACGAGTAAATTTCGGTTATAAAAACCTCATTTGCCCGCTCCAATCAACCCTAATCAAGCTCCCTTGCCATTTGTGTGCAAAATTGTTACACTATAGTGAAAAAAAATGTTACTCTATCCGCAAATCAATTACGGATTTCGTACTTTTATACGATACGGTACTTTGTGCTCGTTTTTAATTCCATTTAGGACTATACGTGAACATAACACGTTTTTGATATAGGATATAGCCGGCTATGTTCATTCATAATTCTATTATGGTATCAATGCACACAGAATATTTTTTCATTGACCCATTTTCGCGATTCCCATCGTATCGTCCATCAGCAATTGCAATAAGCAGATTATAGGATCTGGACTTTTTTTCGATATTTGCACTATGCCTATATAACTCGAACTAAATATTTTAATTTAAAATATAATTGATCATATAGTAAATTATCAAACGGTTTATTTAACTGATACGTATTGCAAAAACGTATCTATCGACATTTTAAAATAAATATTAGTTTATCTGTTCTAACAGAAGATAATTTTTAATTCGTGATAATGACACGATTTTTACCACTCCTTTAAATGATAATATAATTTTAAAGAATATTGTGTATCGTCAACTCTTACAAAAATGCTGAGTAACGTCATAAATAAGAGAAAACAATAACGATATGATATTAGTAAAAATTTACTCATCAAAAATGAACTAATTACTCCAACTTAATATTCGATAAAAACGTTGTAATAGATACAACAGACAGATGTCAAAATATTGATAAACCTTCGTCAATAACTTGACATGAAATTGACTAGAAAACTATTTTTAGTTTTACTATTGTAAGAATAAAAATAATTATTCATGATGTGCTTCATAATTAGGAGGATATTTTGTTTTATTTTACCTAATCAATATGACGCCTAAATGACAAGCGCACTAGGCTCATCGTACCGGATACAAGCGAGAAAAAAATCGCTACTAAAAAAACTATTTAAAATATTTATACAAAAACTTGGGGTTCAAATAAGCACGGCTAGGTTAATGAGTGTCTTATTTTTGTATTTTTTTATACTTGTTATTTATTTAAGTTCTTCCGTTAGTGTTTGTATTATCATAAGTATCTTTCATGCGGCCCGCACAACATTTTTGAATTTATAGCTGGCCTGTTGCAAAAAAAGGTTGCCCACCCCTGATCTAGTACCTAACCAAAAAAAAAAAAAAAACTAAACGTTGTAAAAGTTACATTCTATCAAACGCGTTGTGTCGACTAGCGTGTGATATGCGCGCCCCGGACAAACACAAAAACGCTTTTGACGTGGAATCCACGTCCCCGGTAGGCAATGTATTATTAACATTTCAATAGTGTATTAAAATATAATAAAAAATAGACCAAATTGTCCAAAAAAAATATTGCATGCTAAGAAACATATCAACCTGTCTTAGATAAATATTTTATTTAAAATTTTATGAATCTATTAGAAATTATATGCAATGGCTAGATGGCCAGAGTTTTTGGCATTTAAAAAAAATATTAGAAAATCTCGAACATCGTTATTGGGCTTATTTTTAAGCAAAAACTATAATTTAATCACCATATGGATAAATAACACATTCGTGTTTCCTGCTCATAACCTAATTGATGCGACCCTCATATGGAACCCGCGCCTTATACAAATCCTAAAAGTTGTTATTTGGCAAAAGTGGAAAGCGAAGAATCCTCTAGCGGAAAGGTATGATGAATGCCTTAGCCCACAGGAAGAGTAAACAATTTTCTGGACAGGTGCGCGGTTCTCATATATTCGTGCCGCACTCAAAAATTTATTCGGCATATAAAAACCCCAAAAAAAAATACGAAGAAAGCGCTGAATAAAACCTAACGGGACGGGACAAAACGGCTATTCACACTAAAAGCCTTCACGCTAAATTCCGCAAGACGGGGGTGTACCAGAAGGCAGATCGATTACTACCCAGACAGGGACAAGCTATTCTTTGTCCTGGTGGGTAAATGGTATATCAATTTGCCCTTTTATAAATATGTGCGATTTTCCTCTTTTAACTTTAAATGCAAAACATATACAATTAATTCCATAGTCTCAGTTAGAGCTAAATTATTTTAATTAAATATTATTTAAACTCATATAATATAATAACTTTTAATGATTACATTAAGTATTGTATATGATCATACTCTAATAATTCATGTAAATATTTACATGAATACTTTGTGAATATATTTATTTAAATATATTAACATACATAAGGATGTCTTCCCGGAAATGTTTTCGAATATTGAAATCCAATGACCTGGAAATACTCTTGCAACAAGATATGTATTCTACTGTTATTCTATTGAAACCGAAATTCATCCCCATTTTCGTTCTTGGATATTCATATCTAACCTAAATGTTATATTAATATGAAATGCCTAATAAACATCAATTGTTATTTCTATTAAATATTATTGTTGTACTAAAATAATTATTCCAAAAGTCAAAAAATTATAAAAATATTTTTTATCTAAACGAGAAGAACAGATAATTTTTCAGATTAAACTTTAGGAATGCGTCTGATAATTATTTACGCTTTGAATACAAACTGATTAAATGTATAAAGTAAATAGTTAAAACTATTAGTTTTATATATTTATAATTGAAATATATTTAATATATTACATATTTTTGCAAAATGTATAACCTCACAATATGCAAAAAATATTTCGTTTTTAACAAAAATACCTTTTTTTTCAGACTCTGCTAACTACGATTTTCTTTTATATTATTGATAAAAATGTTTATTTAACCGATCCGTCATGGTAAAAATAAAAAAATAGTTATTTATGATATGCATCAAAATTTGGTGAATATTTTGGATTATTACTGCTTTTTGGAAAAATACCGCTTAAATTTAGCTCATCAAATTTAAAAATTAAATTTAGAAAGAGAAATAATTACATAAATAATTTAATATTTATGTCCCGTTTAGAAGCATGTTTTTAATATGTCCAAAAACCATAAAAAAAAATAAAAAAAACAGTAGTTATTTCATTTTAATATCAAAAAAAAAATAGTATATTTTGCTGTATTTTAAAAATCTACGCTTCGCTAAATATAATACCACGTTATTTTTTTAGGATTTTTTACACTAAATATACGATATATTATATATTATAAAAGCTCTAAATAAACCACGGATCTGCTTCTTTTTAATTAGGAATTATTTACATTTTATATGGTTTTCTTATTCTTCTGTAAAGTTAAATTTTTCGAGATACTGATAGGTTGCTCTCAAGCGTGAATATATTAAAAAAATATATAATATAATAAACAAGACATATACAGAAATGAAACTAAAGCTGAGATTTTTTTCTACGATTTTATAAAATCATCATATCAGCTGTATAATGATAAAAGATTTAAGCCATATATTAAAATTATCTATTTAAATAAATAACCTTTCATTTTATGGCTGGCTAATGTCAATAAACTGATTAATCATTAGAATTACTTATTATTCAGGTTGACATTGTTTAATTTTTTAGTATATTAATAAAAGATCAGTTTATAAACTGATCTTTCGTCACCTAATTTTTTCGGATAAATTATTGTGAGATAAAAACATTTACTGGATAATTTAATACAGAACTTAATACATTTTCGAATACCACATCATTAGCTAAGTAACGAGATAGTTTTGGAAGCTACATTGCTTACTCTGGGTTACAGGATACTCCCTTCTGTGCAAATGGTGCTCTCTTAATAGAAGAACCCTTAATATATAGGAGATTAGTATGTATTTAGTTCTACTGAATATTTATTAGTAATAGAATTGTTATAAAAATAGTTAAATTGATCTGGAATAAGTGACTAATATATGTTTCATTAGCGGATAATTCCTGTCTGTCGACAATGTATATTTATTTATTAGCATCAGCTAGCTGCCATTATGCAAATGAGCACATCGCATTCCCGAACACCCGGTAGCCGCGCTTTCATCACAGGAGCGGCTTCGCGATCAACAAAGCAACAAGTCTTCCTCGGCTCTAAATTCCCCTTTGAAATGTTCCTCCACATTCACGTCAGCCATTATCTTTGTACGTATTCCCGCCGGAACAAAAGTTAACAGCCCACTCTATCCGTTTTCACATTTTTCTACGAAAATGCCCTTAATAACCCTATTCACTGATGGACTGAAAATTTGCCGCCGCGGCTTTTATGCGGCCATTTTTTTCGGCGCGCTTAATCAGTATTTCATTCTGACTCGCCTCTCCAGAGATTCTAATTTATTTTCCATTAAACCGGTCCTAAAATTGTCCGCAAAACCTGGCTGCTATGGCAAAGTGCATTTTTTAAAGTTGCATTCAAGGTATGCTTTCAAAAAAATTCAGGGGAAATAACGGAAGTAGCGGGGCTTTTCAACTGGGAGCTTTTTCAGTGCAGAGCAAACTAATTCCGTCAAAAGGCTCTCCAAAATGGTGAACCATTACATTTTTTTATGCGCGAAAGTACCAATTATTATATTTTTTGTAGATCTTGTATCGTATCGTATACATTACGTAACATCACCAAAAAACGTTGATGTTTTATATATTATATATATAATTTAAAATATATCGCATTGGATAACAAGTATGAATCAAAAAAAAATCACCATCATTTAAATCAGTGCTTCCCAAATTATGGGTCGCGGCCCTCTGGGGGGTCGCAGGATTTCTCGCGGGGGCCGCGGAAATATTCAGTACAAAGTACAGATATTCATTTATGAATATTTTTCCACATAGCATATTTA
>JAGXCT010034873.1:29588-76550 GCA_022495035.1 Philopotamus ludificatus
CGCTTACGAAAATTTCCGCGCGGGCGCGGGACCGGTCGCCCGAGTGTTAATGCAAAAAATCATCATTTATATCTTATCACAGAAGTCACTATACATTTTGGAAACGTGCTGAATTAAAATTTGTATAATACATTGTTTAAACATGGTCTTTTAAATGTTGAATTTTAAATATTTATATAGAAGACTTGTGTGTGAAATTTTAAGGTCATTGGTGGAATATGCCATAATTTTATTTATCCACAACAGCTGTTTTTATAGCTCCGAATGTTGAGTAACGTCATAAATAAGACAAAACAAATACGTATGATATCAGTAAAGATTTATTCAATAACAATAAAAGATAAGACTAATATATTTATTGATAAGAAAATATTTGAAAAAACAAAACGATATCATAGATACGGCAGATCAAAGCCCATAGTATCGAACGACGTAAAAACAATAGATTATAACAGTGTAATAAATACATAAAATCTTAATTGTGTTAATTTTACAGTAAATATTAATATTAATATAAAATAATTACGCCAATTTCAAATCACCTCAAGGTCTGAATTTTATTTTATAATAATATCTAACCGAAAATAAAAATATATAAAAAAAACAAGACGTTGTAAAAGTACAGACGATCAAACGCGTAGAGTCGGCTAGCGTGTGATATGCGCGCCCCGGACATACACAAAAACGGTTTTAAGGGGAATCTACGACCCCCGTAGGCAATGGATTAATAGTTTTATTCTATAGATAATAGATGACATAGAATCTATAAAATGCATAATCTATGTCATAGATTATCAATTTTTATTTAATTAAAACCCTATAAATTTCCGGTGTTTCTGTCATTTTTATTTTTAAAGATGCGAAACATATGAATTCTTTGTGTAAAAAAATCAATTAAGTCAACATTTTGATAAGAAATTAAAATATTGAATGATTCACGATGGTTATATATTACGTATAGCGATAAGAAATGACCGTTTTCTTAGAGCGCTCTTTGAAATCAGTTTGCGCTTGGTTCCCGGCTATTAAGTATAAAATTAGTATTATTTAAAGCTCATTTTATCCCTTCCCCACTTAAATACTGTTTTTTTCATTTTCACCCATGGAAAAAATGACATAGCCAAAGAGATGCAGTTACGGTGTTTTAATGTTATTATTTGACAAAGGATTGAAAAGTAAAGAAGCCACCGAAAGCATTTGCGAAACTTATGGTGATATTTTGAAGGTTCAGAAGTGTCGACGATGGTTTAAACAATTCAAAAATGGGGACAGAAATCTAGAAAATAAACCAAAATCGGGAAGGCCGCAAAAAATCGATGATCAAGTGCTGAAATCACTAGTGGAATCCGATCCTCGAAAAACAATTAAAGAATTATCCCAAGACATCGGCTGTCCCTGGTCAACTGTAAAAGACCACCTCAAACTGTTGGGAAAGAAACATAGACAAGGAGTTTAGGTGCCGCATGATCTATCGCAGTCGGCCTTGGATCAACGAGTGACCATTTGTTCTTCTTTGTTGAGCAGGTATGAAACCGATCCATTTCTAAGAAGGATAATTACTGGAGATGAGAAATGGATCCTTTATAACTCTCCTAATAAAAAAAAGCAATGGCTTTCTCCAGGGAAGCCACTGATTTCAACACCTCGGCCTGGTATGACGTTAAAAAAATCTTTGTGTGTCTGGTGGGATATTTCGGGAGAGATTCATTATGAATTACTAAAACCTGGCAAAACAGTCATAGCAGAGGTATACTGTTCGCAATTAAATAGATTAAAGGAAGAATTGATAAAAAAAACGGTCAATGTTAGTAAATAATCAACGGCGCATTTTACAACATGATAACGCGAGACCGCACGCAGCAAAGATCACTCAAGATAAAATTAAAGAGCTTAACTTGGAACTATTACCTCATCCTCCTTACTCTCCTGATATTGCTCCGTCAGAATACCACTTATTTCGAATTTTGAGCATCTGATTCGAACAAAATAATTCCAGAAAACCAAGTCCGAAATCACTTAAATGCCTTTTTTAAATCAAAGGAGCCAGGTTTTCCAAATTGTGGAGAGACATTATAAATAATAATGGAAATTATTTAAACAAATAATATTTTTGTAAATAAATTTTTCCTTTATACTAAAAAAACGATCATTTCTTTTCGCTATACCTAATATATATTAATTTATTAATATGTCAGTATGCATCGCATCGAGTTGCATTTAACGAATAAGTGATTGCACTGCCCGGGCTAGTGCTTGAGCCTAACGACGCGAGTAAAATCTTATGAAAAGAAAATGTAATTGGATCAGGTAGACGGCGAATGTAAATGACGGATGAATAATGCAACGGTTTCGTTAAATATTGAAAAGAAGTCCCCGGGGCCAATCCGGGCCATGAGACCGGCACCGTGTCAACTTGAAATTACGAAATATTTGAATAATTGAATTTTACTCTGAGGGTTGGGGGCACCCGGAATGACAGTCCTCCTGAATTAATTCGCCACTTATTAATGTTGCCAAAGATAAACTAATATAAGGGTCCACGATTAAATTGCGACCACATCTGAGACGCTTTATGCTAAACATCGACTTCTGATTCGACGGCTAACGTTTTAAGAAAATCATTTTGATCAAATAATAATAAATGTATTTTACGTCGATGTAATCCTTTAAACTCTTTGCCATCAATATATTTCAATAATATAGAATTTTATATCGCAACTATTGATATTCAGTTCGCCTATAAATCTCCAGGTCAACACAGACCAGCCGATTCGATAGTCGATACCGCCCCTGGTTACAAATCCACCTGGTTATCTCGTGAAAGACTTATGCGAGATTCATGAATAGCCGAAGCTTTGAATCTCGCTGAACTTTGCCAAAAAAACTCACTATTTTAAATTTCCCCCGAGAGGCACCGTCTAGAAGTAGCTGGCTACCAAAGCAATGCAAAGGTGAATAATTATACTTTATAATATTCTGATTCTAGAAATATGCCAAAAATAAATTACTAAAGACGAAAGCTTCTTAAGTAATATAAGGCAAGGAAAGTTGTATTACTCCGCAACCATATGTCTGTATGCTAAATTAAATATTGAATAATATTATTTTTATTAAACTAATATTTTCGTACTATGTGTGCAAAGAATAAGAATAGTTTTGATATGGATTTAAGAGTTTATAGAATAAATAAACTTCAAGTAATAATAATTTAATAAATAAACCCGTCATAGCATTAAGGTAATTACAATCGAATTATGATTTTTAAGTTAACCACTACTGAATGTGGATATTACTCGGATGGGTGACCATCTAATTCTGAATAACGCTGGTCAACAGAGGGATTTCTAAATATCTTAGATAAACTCAATTTATAATTAACGACACGAACAGTTTCAGATTAAATCCATAATCATTAAATCTCTACACACAAAAACAACAGATAGCGATGGTATTATTAAAGTACGATTTACTGGGTTTAATATTTAACAAATGCGGATTCTTTTAGCTTTTAGCAGTCTTAAAATGTGATTCTTTGTGTCTTTTTCAGAATCAGAATTTCAGAATCCCTTAAAAAGATACACACTATACCTAAAATTGCTAATTTATTTTGAAAATTAAAAAAAAAATATAACACAAACGTAGAATATATTTAATTTAAAATATTTTTAACGGGATAAAATAAAATAAAATAAAAAGGTTTTACCTTTTTACAAGCTTGTATAAAACGTATTTAAAAATATTTGTTAACAGTATAAAAATAATTAGTTGAGTGTTGTCGCATGTAGGTATCGGACGTGGCGGCTATCGCGGTTGGGAAAAATCATGCTTTCTAGATTCTATAGAGCCATGAGAAGCCCGGGCCGCTATCCTGGTCAATTCAATGGAGGTCCCTATAGCACCCGATTAGACCCGTAAATTAAATACGAATTTGGCTTAGCTTTATTCGATTATTATTGTTACAATCCGCGTAATGACAGCTCAGCTTCCGGGCTCATGGGTGGTGACCTGACCCGTATTTGAAGAGCCCAGTTATCCTGGAGGACAACCGTCATAGTTCTGGCATCAGTGTTGATTGAACATAAGAGTTGTGCAAAGCTACTTTCCCTCTCCATTCTCCCCTTTCTTAAAAAAGTCTAGCATTATATTTTAACATCTGGCGTTTCAAGAAAAGAACTGCTTTTGTTGCACTGATTGAACCGGCCCCAAGCCAGTATATGCGGTGAGGGTGGATGGCAAGGGATGGAACTATGTCAGACCGGTTTGACACAGCTTCGTCCTGGGTACAAAATCAGTGTTGAGATGGACGTGTTTCTGCTGGTGCTTGGGAGTTGGATAGAAGGAGCCAAGGACTGTCGGAGATCACGTAGTGTCCTCCAGGTGGCAAAGACCCGCTTTGGGTTAGAAGGACAAAAAAAGTTTAATAAATAATGAATATGATAATACTATCGTTATTTGATAATCAAAGTCTTAACAAAATAAAATAAAATGAAAGTAGTAATGAACAGTTTTTTTACTAGTATAATTTTGTTGTGGATATTAGAACTCATAAATAAAGGCAACGAATAACGAATGAAGAATTAACGACTAAATAATAAATTTCAGTTTTACTTTAAAAACAAGACAAACTGTAAATTTAATTCCTTGTATTATATAATATTAATATAAAGCAAAATATTTCAAAGGATATCTTTATTTTTTTTCAATATATAAATGGTAATAATTGTTATATTCTTTACGTCATTTTTAATTAATACTGCTTTAATAAAATTAATTCATGGTCTGAGTGAGGGCTTAAAACTCTCTAGTAAGCTGCAACCATAATATTTGTATATGCAAAAATATTATAACAATGATACATTGCTGAAAGCTGATATTCAAAGTCGATAAAATTGATAGCTTCAATGAGCAAAATATTAAATTTAAATTAATATGTTTAGCTTTAATCAAATTAAATCTGGATTGTTACATTATTCAGTTATATTTTTTTTTTATAAATGTTTGTAGAAAAGTTTGAATATTACATATTATTCCGTACTATAATACGAATTTTCAGTGAATGATTGTAAAATATAACTTTACTGAAGAAAGTAGTGAGTTTCTTTCATTGAAATAACAAGTTTAATCTTGACTAAGTAGACGGGGAGCGCCCTTCGCGAGCTAACTGGCGTACTGCGCCAACAGGTGCTGTTTATTTAGCGAAATGTTTGAAAACATGAAAACTGAAACTTGCTGTAAGTCGTAGCTACGTATTTGCTGCACGCTTCCACCTGCTACTTTGAAGCATTGAACCAAAAGAACGGTTGATCTAACAGGACGTAAATCTACGTCGGCCCGAACAACAAAGTAAGCCGTGAATGCTTTGTTTTAGTTTGCAGCTAAAACCTGCATTCATTTGCATATAGATAGATATTTCGCAATCCTCAAAGTTGGCCAAACTGCAATCGTGCATACCGTAAAATACGGGAATTAATTAATTACATAGCCGCCGCGCATTGGATGACTTTAACAGGTTCAAGTTGGACCGTTAGCTATTAATAAACTAGTTTAAATAGGTGCGAAGAATTCTAGAATATATGTATTTAAACAAAGATTAATCAGAAATGTAATTCACCGGGTCGTTGAGTTAAATTTTCGAAGGAATACGGAAGATGGAAAAGCCTTTACGTATTTTATTGACTCGTCATAGAACAGCACAAAGCACGTCGTAGTTGGCACCAGTTTATTATCCTAATTAGTACATTCATACATGTGAATCGGCTAATTAACATTTGGCTCATCTCAATTGACTATTCAATGTGTAAATAGTTTGAAATTACAAAATATTTTATCACACATACATATTAAGTGGACCACGAATTAAACCATTTTTTGTAGTGCACCATTTGCTTTATTTAAAAAAAAACTAATAATGAAAATTGGAAAATATAATTGTAATTATTATTGAGCATCTCTTCCTATCCATTTTATAAATTGTTCCCGTTGTAAAAACTATATGGCTTTCAATTAAAATATTAATTTTGACGACTTTTTAATCTAGAAATGTAGCCGTTCCTATTTGGAATCTCAAATTTTGGATTCCAAATGTCACAGATGACCTTTATTGCCCGCAATTGCAAAAAAAATAAAAACAATAATATTCGCTATTGTTGGCACGGTTGCGATATTTTTCCTCGCTAGCATCCGGTATGATATACCGTGCGAGTGAAACCGTACTAGTGACGCGTGAAGCGAGAACTCTGAGACGGCGGCGTTTCCTCAGTCTTTTTTTCTAGGAATAATCCATTTTTTTTCAAGATATTGATTAGCATTTTAAGTCAAGATATTGATTAAGAAGTAATTAATATTTTGATTTGAAATACTAGGGGTCTATTTTCCATTGCAAATAGTCCCCCTTCGGACGACGCAGATGGTTTTGAGCCGCCGTGACGGGTTGGTTAATGTGTCCTTTATCTAACGGTTGAAGCCATGTCTAGTAAATATGATGAGTGTAATAAATATGGCCGTCGTTAACTTCTAGAAAGGTCCTTAGCCCGTTCTCCGCGGCATAGCTAAACAAGAGTGTGCATCTGTACGCGCTCCGTTTATTACTAAATTATTTTTCAGGCGAGATGAACAGGGTTTGATGAGGTGATCAGTCAAGGTGGCGAGGTTTGCACCGTTTTACCGTTATAATATGTAATTTTCCTAATAAAAAAACTATGCAAATGTGTAAATTTGGATATGTCCTTCCATCTCAAATAAAAAAAAAAGTAAATTCGTTCTATTTTCGTGATAATAAATTGAACAAAAGATCGATTTGCTCTAAGTGAAGACTAATACTATTGCATTTCACGGATGATATGACAGGATATGTTTCAAATTTATATTTTATATGGTTTCTATAACACTCATGTGTTTAGTTGTAAATTTATTATTTACAACTAAATCTTTTCCTTTTAGTTTGCTAGTAAACTCAAGTGAAAGATCGAAAGAACCGCGTAAATGAATTTCTATAGCGGCGCGTGCTGGACACGATTCGTGTGCCCACGAACATCTAAGTAAAAAGGTTTTTTACGAAAAATAAAGCTAATAAACAGTTCTACATAAAAAATCTACCAAAAAAGTGTATTTCACCGCGTATCAATACAGACTAACTCAGACTAGATTATCTGAAAAGGAGGATTTCCTACACCACCTAATATGTGCAATATTATATTATTTCTTTCAAGGTATTTGTATGTCAAGGATTTTGCCTTTTACTAAAAATTTATTTTTTTGCAGAAAGCTAACATCCTCGACTCAATAAAGCAGAAGGATTTGATGCTTAACCGAAAGCTCATAATTAAATCTATGAATATAATCTAAATAGCGAGCAGAAAATTTTGATGTTTGACAAAGAATATACAATCTAATTTTAAATTAAAAAATTGCGCAGAATTACTACAACATTCAATAATGTTGTCACAGTAAATTAGCTGGCGCGGAGCGAGAAAAATGCCCAAAAATTAGAAAAAAACTAGACCATGAACAGTAAGTGAAAACGTCCAGTAAAAATAATTTAATAGTTACGGGCCATATACGGCCCGCGGAACTTGATTTGTGTACTTTTAAATTAAATTAACAGATTTTTTTTAATAACAAAATGTTATTTTTCTTAATATTATACTTTTCCGTTAATGTTAACTCAAGTTCCAATTTTTTTTATTTAAACGATTATTGTTGATCAATATAATTGATGTGCAGAGAAAAACTGCTAATATACATATTTTAATCGCCATTTTATAAGACTCCATGTTCTCCATATTATCAATATTTTTTTGAAAAATATTTAAAAATCTATTGACATACATATGTTATGCTAGTTATTCAAAAAAGTGTCGTTAGTAATTTAAAAAAAATAATATTCGTTGAAAAATAAATTGTAGCAAAGAGTTCTAAAAATAGTTTCAATATGATGAAACAAAAAAGCTAATTCATAATAATATTATAAAATAATAATTTTAAAAAGTCGCTGAAATTGCAATGTAGATGGGAGAAGTTAATCGATAAAATTAAATGCCCGTTTTATTCATTATAACAAAAAAGATTCAATTGTTAATGCCCAGGGATAAATGAATCGCCTTTTGCAAAAACCTAAACGAGATATTGGCGTTTCAAGATGTTTTATTTATTTATGTAATTTTATCAAATTTGGCATATTAGACAAAGCCGATATATCATATCTAAATTATTAAAAGGTTTAAAAATATATTTTACAGACATTTAGTATACCTTGTGTATATCCTATTGGTTACTATCAGTCTCGATTGTGTGTCGTTTACTTAGATCCTAATAAATTTGAACAAAAAATGGTTATTATTATGTAATCATGTAAACGATTATCTTATAGATCCGCCATACTCAACCTCTTGGGGCTAGATTCCAAGTCTTCGCTACTTCTCGGTGGTTTTAAAAGTTTAAAAAATGGAAATAGGAATCTTAAAGATGCCACAAGAAAACGACGATCCCAAAAAAAATTTACAGTGTCATCTTCGTCGCATAGGAAAATTGTACAGACAAGGAATATGGGTTCCACATAACTAAAATTGACGAAGATGGCACTCGATCAACAGCGTACCATCTGCGCGTCTCCTTTGTCTCGGTATGAATTTTCTGAAATTATACAGTATGAATTGCTTGAACCTGGTCAGACCGTTACAGCGACATTGTATTGAGAATAGCTCGAGCGAATGGAAAAGGAGCTTATAAAAAATGATCTGTTTTGGTCAATAACAAAAAAAGGATCCTTCAACATGATAACGCGAGGCCTCACGCTGAAAAAATAAGAGAGGTTGGATCGGAACTTTTAGCCCATCCATCCTTTTCACGGGATCTCGTGCCGTCGTATTACCACCGTTTCAGATCGATGGAGCATACATTGGACGTGTATGTACATATTATAGTAGCAGGTTGAGTGTGGCAGTTTAAGATATAACATAATGTGTTGATATTTGCAATATTTATATATTTTTCATTATTAAATTATAAGAAAATTGTTTACTGCGTACCTGATTGACTGGTGTAGGCTGCATGTATACAAGCCTAACATAGCGCTTAAAAACATAAGTAATAATCTTAATAATATTATGAATGATCTTTACCTGTTTATTTTTTTGCCCTTCCTTGATTTGTTCTTTTGATAGTTTAATAGTTGTGTTATAATGATTCCTGCAAATAGGACAATTTTTCGCAGACAACGCACATCTTGCACATGCAGCCAAATGTCCACAAGGGATAAAACATATATTTTTGACTGCACTTAAACAAATGCTGCAGGGGTCTGCTTTATCCTCTTCGACAACCGGCTCTATATTTTGTGAAGCCTTCGTTTTGGTCATAACTTTCGGATGGTGGTTTTCTAAGACATCTTGAATATATCCTTCGCCTTTGATAATTTGGGCAAAGTGACAATTTTGCGAATAGTAAACGTGCTCTTTCCATGGATCATCATCTGGAGTCCAGTTGTTCAGCGTGATGTTGCAGTAATAGCAAGTAACCCTGTCTCCAGTATTTTTATAAAAAAATCCAGCGCTTATTAATTCTATAGGCTTTTGCTTCAGACTGGCTGGCCATTCTCTAAACGTTAAAAAACGACGGTGTATAGAATTAAACTCTCGATTTATTGGATCGTATAATGGATCCAATGCTACATCTTGTCTCTTATGGTAAGTGCAGTTGGGATTTAGTCGCGCGTGTTCCTTGTCAGGGTCGTCACCCATCTCCCATCTCCCAACACTTAAGTTGCAAACGAAACATTCGACCGCATCTAGACATTGGTAGCCTGTAAAATAGAACCCAGAACGGGCTACTTGCTCTTTATTTATAAATGATATTGGCCAATTGTCGAGAGACTTTAATCTATTTTCATATAGAATCATATCATTGAATCTCCAAAAATCACCTGCCATAGTATTAGCAAACGTTTTAATAACATTTAGAGCAGAATTCTTCAACCTTATTTGATTTAAGGTCAGGGTCTTGAAAGGTAATAAAAAAATATATAAAAAAGTCAGAATTTTACACAAAATATAAAATGGTATTTATAAAAGCTGGTGTCAAAAATATGGGCAAATTTGTATTTTTTTTTATCAGCAATTATTCCGTATAAAAAATACAATTTATATTTAGCATATTTTTTTCAAAAATGGCGAATAGCCGTTTTCTATATTTCTGATGGGAAACAACAAAAATGTTCACGATCCTCAGACATGAGGTTGCCGACTAAAGAAGAATTAAAAATACGGAAAAACTTATGCATCAGCTTAAAATTGCTATTAGAAGTCGAGTTTATATGATGATAAATGATGAAAGATGTTCGAATACGTATTCGAAATTGACGTTAGCATACCTAATAACTGTAGTCTTGGAACGCAATCATCGTAACGTCTATTCTTCACCACGTGCTAACTTAAAAAGACTTATCAATCGTTATCAAACTTTGTTATCGACTTTCCATCGTTATCGAATTTGATAAAGTCAATCATGCTTAGACTTATTTTAAAACTAGATAATTTGGGTTCTCGGGTAATCCCGTGAGCGAGATTTACCTTACAGAGAGAAAACAATATGCGAAATTCAACTCCCAAACGTCGTATGCTTATAATACACCTTCCGGTGTCAGATTTAGAATTTTTATTATTTATTTTATTTATAAATGATATTCATGTAAATTAAGTGTAAATTTTTACTTTTCGCAAACGATTTACAAATATTTCGATCCGTTACTTTAACGGAAGATGCCCTTTCGTTGCAGCTAGACATTGATTATTTGCGCGATTGTGCAATATTAAATCGTCTTCCATTAAGTATTGAAAAATGTTTTAAGAATGACATTTTCTAGATCAAAATAGCCCATCATTATTAATTACAGACTTAGGAACGTAACTCTTTCTAAGCAATCGTCTGTTAAAGATCTGGTTATTTTGTTTAATTCCAAGTTAAAATTTAGTTTACATGTATCGGACGTATGTATGTGATTATCAAGAATGTTAGGCTTTATCTTAAGAAATTCTCATCACATACATAGCACCTTAGTTATTCGAGTGCGATACACTACATTAGATTGGAGCTTGCTCGAATCAGATTCAATTATATGGGCGCCTTATTAAACTAAACTAAACAGTGGCCTTATAACCCTGGGCCGGGTCTTTGCCACCTGGAGGACACCTCCGTTTCAGTCGTGATGTCATGACTGTAGACAGACGTTCTCCAGGTTATCTAGGCTCTTCGAATACGGGTCAGGTCGCCAGCCAAAGCCCGAGAGCCGAGCTGTCAACGCGCGGATTGTAGCAATAATAATCAGACGAGGTTAGGGCCAATTCGTATTTAATTCACAGTCTGATCGGGTGCTACAGGCACCTCCTGTAGCACACACGTCACCGAATTGGCCTGGATAGCGGCCTGGCTCCTCATAGCTCCGTAGAATCTACGAAACTACGATTGTGCCCAACCGCTATCGCCACCACGTCTAACACCGGCACGCGACAACACTCGACTCGCCGCCTCGAATTGCCTCAGATTAGAGAAAATTCATAAGAAAATTTCTAGATATCTCTACATGAGAGAGTTTGGATTCTACCTCAGTTTATACCCCAGCGCATGGGTACAGGGCTGCCTGTGGTATGTAATCCTCGAAAAAACAAGGTAGATCTACTTGGCAAAGCACTTCTGATTATTCCTTTATTATATATGTATAATCTTATTTTAAAAATTGATTATTAATATACAGATATGACATCTCTTAAATTTGACAATAACTTTTATAATGAATTTATATGTGTAAGATAAAATTGTATAATAAATTGAATAATGTAAATCACGGAGCTATGCCATATGATATAATGTTAAAAGTGATAAAAGTTGAAAGATACATTGGACAAAGATTCTGCCCTTTAGTAAACAAAATTTAATTTTGAATAATAAAATCAAAATTACACTATTTTAGAAATATGACGTTGAACCAGGGATGCTTAGATTTGCTAAAATCGCGGGCCGCACAGAGAAACGCCATACGAATTTTTGAAAGGACCGTAAAAAAAATAAACATGTAAAATATATGTATTTACACTCAAAAATGACTGACTGACAATATTCAATGATTATCATATGTATAAAGTTGATAAAATAGTAGGAAAATTAAAAATTAAACAAGTATTTAGGTATTAGATTTTGCTATTATACTCTTATGAGCGCAGTTTATTTAATCTATGCAAAATTTTACAGTGCTAATTTTTTTTTTACGGAAAGCTGGCATGTTCGATTAAATGAAAAAGGCGTCGCGCAGCGAGAAGGTTTGGCTGCTTAACCGAAAGCTGATAATTATATCTATTAAAATAATCTAAATAGCAGAAATTTTTATTGTTTGACAAAGAATATACAATTTAAAGTCAAATTAAAAAATACTGCAGAATTACTAAAACATTCGATGATGCTGTCCCGGATCCACCTATGTCCAAAAATTATAAAAAAACTAGACCAAGAACAGTAAGTGAAAACATCCAGTAAAAAGCTTCTTTAATAACTATTAACGTGAAAAGTATTATCTTTGCTTAGTAAAAGAAGCGACAAAAACATCTTGACAATAAATGAAAAAATGAAATATTCTTGATTAGGTTAGCCCGTATTTAACAGCAGCCTGCAAATTGCTGAAAAATCACTGACCCGCGGATCTCGATTTGTGTACAACTAAATTAGATGAACAGATTTTAATAATTAACAAAATGGTATATCATAATTTAGTACTTTTTTGTTAATATTAACTTAAATTAAAAATTGTTGATATAAACTATTGCTATAGATCGATTTAATTGATGTGCAACGAAACACTGCTATCCTAAATATTTGAATCGCCATTTTATAAAGCTCCGTGTTATTTAAAGGTATTCAACAAAAACCGATATATCAAAACTGATTTATTAAAAGGTTTGAGAATTTTTATACAGTATTAATTTTACAGTCATTCAATATACCTTGCGTAAATCCTATTGGTTACTCTTAGTCTCGATTGCGTGTGGTTAACTTGGACCCTTGAAACCTAACGCGGTATAACATTCCGTGATCCGTGACTGATTGACTTTACGCGGCTGCCAAAAATTAACGACATACTCTCTTGAATGATTATATTCAATTGTTGATTTTTTTCGTATCTTAGACGAAGCTGTTAGTTCTGTTAATTGTATTTTAGATACCTTTTGTCAGCTTGTAAATAATATTAGGTGCCACCTCGGTACGAATCTTAAAGGGAGTGCTAACATGTGTATAAATTACTGATACTTACGGGGATATTCTGAAACTAAACAAGTGACATCAGTAGGAATCTCAAAGATGCCGCACGAAAAGGACGACTCCAAAAATTAGATGATGATATTCCGTAAGCGATGGTAGATTCAGATCCCCGTCAAACAATTATGAAATTATCATTGAAGCTTGACTGTCTATGGTTTACAGTTCAGTATCATTTTCGTCGCATAAAAAAATTGTACAGGCAAGGAATATGGGTTCCACATGAATTGACGGAGATGGCACTCGATCAACGGCGTACCATCTGCGTGTCTCTTTTTTTTGGTCTCGGTATGAAGCCGATCTGTTTTTGTGGCGAATTGTAATTGAAATTGAAGTGTGTGCTATACAATATTTCTGTACGAAAAAACAATGGCTTTCTTTCGGAGAAGTACTTGTTCCAACCCCTCGAACGTCCTCGACCCTCGAAATTATACATTATGAATTGCTTGAACTTGGATCCTGAAGCTTGACCTTAAACTTAAAATAAAAAAAATAATTCTTCGACACGATAACGCGCTGCAAAAATGATACAAGAAAAAATAAGGGAGGTTGGATCGGAACTTTTAGCTCATCCACACTATTCACCGAATTTCGCGCCGTCGTATTACCACCGTTTCAGATTGCTAGAGCATACATTGGACGTGTTTGTACTTATTATAGTCGCAAGGTTGAGTGTGTCAGTTAAGGATACAATATAACGTGTTGATATTTGCAATATTTGTATATTTTTCATTGTTAAATTATAAGAAAATTGTTTACTGCGTACCTGATTGACTGGTGTAGCCTGCATGTGTACAAGCCTAGCACTCAAAAACAGATATGTAATAAACAAAGTAATATTTTGAATATCCTTTACCTGTGTATTTTCGAGGCCTTACTTGGTCTGTTTTGGTGATATTTTAATAGTTGTGATATAATGATCCCTGCAAATAGGACAAATTCTCGCAGACAACGCACATCTTGCACATGCAGCCAAATGTCCACAGGGGAGGAAACAAATATTTTTGACTGCACTCAAACAAATGCTGCAGGGGCTTATTTTGTCCTCTTCGACAACCGGCTCGATACTTTGTGAAGCCTTCGTTTTGGTCATAACTTTCGGATGATGGTTATCTAAGACATCTTGAATATATTCTTCGCCTTTGATAATTTGGGCAAAGTGACAATTTTGCGAATAGTAAACGTGCTCTTTCCATGGATCATCATCTGGAGTCCAGTTGTTCAGCGTGATGTTGCAGTAATAGCAAGTAACCCTGTCTCCAGTATTTTTATAAAAAAATCCAGCGCTTATTAATTCTATAGGCTTTTGCTTCAGACTGGCTGGCCATTCTCTAAACGTTAAAAAACGACGGTGTATAGAATTAAACTCTCGATTTATTGGATCGTATAATGGATCCAATGCTACATCTTGTCTCTTATGGTAAGTGCAGTTGGGATTTAGTCGCGCGTGTTCCTTGTCAGGGTCGTCACCCATCTCCCATCTCCCAACACTTAAGTTGCAAACGAAACATTCGACCGCATCTAGACATTGGTAGCCTGTAAAATAGAACCCAGAACGGGCTACTTGCTCTTTATTTATAAATGATATTGGCCAATTGTCGAGAGACTTTAATCTATTTACATATAGAATCATATCATTGAATCTCCAAAAATCACCTGCCATAGTATTAGCAACCGTTTTAATAACATCTAGACCAGAATTCTTCAACCTTATTTGATTCAAGGTCACAGGGTCTTGAAAAGTAATAAAAAAATATATAAGAATAGTCAAAATTTTACACAAAATATAAAATAGTACTAGTTTCTAAAAAAAAGGTGTAAATAAAATTAAAATTTGGCATATTTTTTTAAAAAATGGCGAATCGACCGCTAGTGCACTTCTCATCCGCCATGACCACTAAATCGTCCTTCATTGCAATGCATTGACACGGAAGACGAGAAATTAAACATTTAAGGCACCAATTATTGCAAAAGGCATGCACAAAAGACAACCACCACAACAACAGGCCCTTATTATGTGCCTCCAGAAAAAAAGATGTTGTTGATTTCAAGGAGATCGTTAATTTAGAATTTCTACAAATAAATGAACCGATTAAGCAGATATTTATTGTCAACTATTGCAGACGAAACTCGTTCAAACTTATCCAAAACTGATAACACTACAACAATGGGAGACCCAATTCAGTGAAAGATACCATAAACAAATTGAAGATATACATTAGGTTGATACATGAGCCTTTACGTATTCTTTCATCAAATGATAATACTTTTTATTATTATTTAAATCAATTACAGAATTTTTATTACAATTTGGTAAGATTTTATACACTGCAGCACATTTAAAGATCTTTTACGCGTCATTTTCTGGAACCAATGTATTAAAAAAACCAAATACTTCTAATGATACGTCAATTATTGAAGAAAAAAAATTAGCCAAAAACTTTGGTTTCTTTAAAATATAATATTAAAAAACAAGTGTCATCCATTAACAGACTATTACCGAAGTACGATGAAAGTTATTTAAATTTGGGATTAACGTATATTGGGAATTCAGATTCTTTGGCTCCAGCAAAACTTGCAGGTACTTCGAAACGATACACACTGATTATAACGGAAAAGACGTCCATTTTTCAAGAGTCTCCATGTCTCCAAGAGACAACCTGCCTGACTAGAAAAATCCAAATTTCAAATGATTACAATGGCTAAAACTGAAAATTGAAATGCAACAGAGGCATCTTATGGCTTTAGTTATTGCATTGCTCATAATAGTGAAGCTCATACAATTGGAGAGACACTCATTAAGCCATACTAAAAGAATAGATTTAATAAATCAAATATCACTATTTCACGACGCATCAAATATCTTTCTGCGTAAATAAAAAGGTTATTCATCGTCTTGAACTTTGCAGTAAATATGCATTGCCAATAAAATCAATCTATAAATATCGCTGTACTAACTATACTTTTAGTAATTGTTAGTTGCTATGTATGTTAAAATTATTGAAGAATATTCACTCATATGCGCATATTTAATATGACAAACTAAAGGGGAAGATATATTCACCTGTATTATTGATTAAATTACAAATCAAGAGATAGGTTGGAAGTCGTGTATTGATATTTGTACAGATGGTGCTCGAGCAATGATAGGAAATATGAAAGGTGTTATATCAATTATCCATAAATTAGGTACAGGATCCACCAGCAGTCATTGTATTTTGCATAGGCAAGCACTAGGTGACTAAAAATAAATTCCACCAATTTAAAAAATGTTTTAAATAAAGCCGTAGAAATGATAAACTATGTAAAATCAAGACCACTTCAATCAAGGTTATCAAAAAAATTGTGTGATGAAATGGGTAGTGAACATAAAGCACCTTTATTACATACTGAAGTGAGATGGCTATTCAGAAGAAAAGCACTATTTAGACTTTATGAACTTCGAAGTAAGGTATTGGTCTTTTTGAAGGTACAAAATAATTCAGGACAAAATTTTAACAAATCCTTTGTGGCTGATAAAACTAGCATATCTGGCAGATATTTTTACCAAGTGCACTGAAGTTAAGTTATTATTACAAGTAAAAAGTATTACAATTTTGGATTTCATCAGTTGTATCTAATAATTTTGATTGTTATCCTGGCTTACGGGAATGTTTGAAGAAATTCAACAAGTAGATGAAGAATTTTATCACCTAGATAGGAGAAGAGTGTTGTCGCATATCGGCAATGTGCCACTGTCTCGTTATTACCCATTTGAAATTCTAAATTATATTAAACAGTGCTGAAAATCCACTCGAATCGACATTTAATAAATTTTTGAGAGCTCTGTACTCTTAATTGGCCAGGCCAAATTGCATAAAAGATTGAAAAGACAATGTAATTTATGCAAAAGTATAATTTAAAAACATTTTTTTAATATTAGTAAATATTATTATTAAATATATTAGTTCCGAGAAAGGAGAAATATATTTGATCATATTAAAAGTACGTAAAAACTTATGTATCAGCTTAAAATTGCAATTAGAAGTCGGATTTATATGATGATGAATGATGAAAGATGTTCGAATACGTATTCAAAACTGACGTTAACATACCTAATATATTTGATCTTGCAAAGCAATCATCGTCACGTCTATTCCTCACCACGTGATGGCTCTAAAAGACTATTATCTATCGTTATCTATCGTTATCTATCAAAATAACACTTTAGTTCGGTAAATAAAAAAAACATCAAATATTACATGTTTAACAAAATAACATTATACCTTTTATATTATATTATTGAGTTTCATTTTATAAAATATAATTATTATTTTCACATAAAGAATAGTTAATCGTATTTTTATTCATATTACTTATTAATTGTATAATAAATACTATAAATGTATAGATACAGGGTTTTCTTGATTATTCCTCTACTACTTGTCATCATTGCAATGCTATCCTGACTATATAACTAAAACTAAACTAAAACTAAACAGTGGCCTTATAATCCTAGGGCGGGTCTTTGCCACCTGGAGGACACCTCTGTCTCAGTCATGATGTCATGACCGTAGACAGACGTTCTCCAGGTTATCTAGGCTCTTCGAATACGGGCCAGGTCGCCAGCCAAAGCCCGGGAATCGAGCTGTCACGCGCGGATTGTAACAATAATAATTAGACGAGGTTATGGCCAATTCGTATTTAATTCACGGTCTGATCGGGTGCTACGGGCACCTCCTGTAGCACACACGTCACCGAATTGGCCTGGATAGCGGCCTGGCTCCTCATAGCTCCGTAGAATCTACGAAACTACGATTGTGCCCAATCGCCCATCGCCACCACGTCTAATACCGGCACGCGACAACACTCGACTCTATATATTATCTCATTTTTAAAATTAATCCATATTATACATCTATGACAGCTCTTATGACAATAACTTTTATAATGAACTTATCTTTGCATATGATGAAGTTGTATTATCAATCTTATAATTATTAAGCTATTTTCTAAAGCTATTTTTTCTCAGAGCTGCGGAAATCAAAATGTCACATTTTTTGTTGCGTTGATACAATTGTCCCTGTTATATCTTGGCATTGATAACATCTATGAATATTTGACATAGAGTTAAAGATATAATTGCCAAAAGAACTATGCGCCTTACTTAAAATTCACTACTGATTATCCCGATTATTATAATGGATAATTTCGAATAATCCGATAAATAATTATTTTCCAATAACCAGTGTTATGGCTTGTAGGTAACATACATAATATTACGACAATGTTTGTTAACGACTACTAACTTTGCGACTGAGCTAAGTTAATCGTCATATAGGTGTCTGACGAAAACTGTGAATTTTGGGAGTTTTTTATGACACTGGCTAGGTAGAATGTAAGTCTGAGAAATCCATTATCCTCGCATATTTATAAAAAATAGTTTGGTGTATTGAAATTAATTAGTTTAATGCCATCAATTCTCCGTTGAATAAATAATTATGTACAAATAACATAAATTTCAAACTAACTTTAATGTTAACCGTGATTGAGCTATGATAAAACCCGGATTGGTTGATACTCGGGCTATTGAAAATCTACAATCTCTAATTCTGGGATTTTTTTATGACACTGGATGGGTGAATCTAAGTGTGCGAGACTCATTTCCCTTGCATCATTAAAATATTTATATGGTGAGTGACGCTTTGAATTTTTTGTTATGTCATCCATCCATCGTAGTCAAATAAATTAGCTATGTATTTACATAAAAAGTACATAAACGTGTCTAAAGTAGACTTAAATATTAGAAAATCTGTGATTTTGGTTTACAAGAACTTTTTAATGATTTTATAATTAGATTTTAAATTTCTGTTATATCAATATATTTAAATCCGCATTAGTCGATATTGGAAATAGCACCAGCATCGCTTATACTCTGAAAACCTGGAATACACGAATCGTATTTTAACCACTTAATGTTTTTATCGATATTTGAAAACCTGGTAAATTTACTACTAACACCCATATTTTAGATAATTCATTTGTTTCGCGCTCTACGAAATAGAAAAAAATATCTACCTACATCTGGAATAATTTTCATCTACGATCGAACGAGTGTTACCGACTTCGTACCATGATTGAGTTACTCCTTATATCGTATTTTTTTCAGAATTTAATCAAGTGGCCATCTTCGTTACGAAGAGTATCAATAAATCCAATAATTTATCGTCGGTTTATTAGCCAAGTCGTGCCGATGGGGTATATTTGGGACCCCTAGTTTTTGATTTTTCTCGAATATATTTATATTTAAAAAAACTTTTTATATTTGCCTAATTA
This sequence comes from Philopotamus ludificatus, assembly GCA_022495035.1. Lineage (NCBI taxonomy): Eukaryota > Metazoa > Arthropoda > Insecta > Trichoptera > Philopotamidae > Philopotamus > Philopotamus ludificatus. The sequence goes on from JAGXCT010034873.1 coordinate 49,203, forward strand.
AGTCTAAAGAATAAATGTTATCAAAATCATTTACCTTTATTGTGTACAATTGCGAAAAAAAATAAAAACAACAATATTCGCTATTGTTGTATGGATGCGATGTTTTTTCTCGCTCGCATTCAGTACGATGTGGCGAGTGGAGTGAATCTGTACGATTGACATGTGCCACGAGAAAGCAGTCTCTTCAATACTCGGGAAGTAAAAAGTCATTGACATCACTGACATTGAATGTATTGCTTTTTGGTTGAAGCTTTTTTGTCATGATATAAGCCAATATTTTAATGCAATATTCTGGCATTTTAGTTGTTTTGTCTTAAGATGTAATATAAGTAATAGATAAAAAAAATAATTCTTTCAGTAAAGAGCCTCATGTGAAAAGAGTCTTCAAATAGATCTCACTTAAGTTTGTTCATAAACTTTCAAGCGCAGATGATTTATTGATTTTTCGGCAGTTTTGTCGAGAAAGTTCAAGGCCCACCAGTTGAAACAGTGGAATGCCTTCGTTAATTATTCTACGCCTACGGAATATTTTGTATTCAGGGCAACCAACGGCCGCGGCTTTCGTGTCGCACAAGTTTTCTGCATTATTAATATATTCGTGTTATCATCCGCATTAATTTTCGCGCCCTTATCGAAGCCGTTGGTGGCTTTCGACGCGGCCGTTGGTCGCCATTGTTCAGAAATAAAGAAACAATTATTATTTTTTTACATTTTCGCATTCATATTCGTCGGAAAATCTTTATGTTTGGAGTTTCTTTGTACGATGAAAAGATTGACTGACGCACAGGGCATACGGAACAGCTGAGCTAGTCGGTCTGAGCAGCGACTAGCGCATTGCGGACATTTCCACCAATTCTATGTACATATTTTAAATATGTATTATTTTTTTCTAATTAATATTTAAAATATTTCAGACGATAACTAATTTACAATTTAATGTTTTGTAATAAGATACTAACACGAAACATAAAAGATATATCTAATTACATATAGATGTCATGGATATGATAAATCTCGGAGAAAAATCAATTGATAATACAAATAAATATTTGTTTGCATTATATTTAATTATTATAGTAGAAACACATTGTTGATTAAATTAGTTTCAGCTAAATAGGTGAATTATATTTTATCAAAACTTTGCCATAGTTTGGTTTTGACCGAAAATAGTTGATTTTCGAGCGCAAGGTAAACCTATCCGGAAAATTTATCTACCGTTCCAATGGAAAATTCAACAAACCGCACTTCCGCCCAGTGGCAAGAATGCAATATGCGCGTTTCCGGGATCTGGCTTTGCAATTGTATTCAAAAACCACATCCGTCCGAATCTTTGGCGTTAAAATCCCATTGCTATTAATATCATTCAAATATATTTTGAAAAACGCCTCATATTTATTACCTAAATAATCTTGTTTATTTATTTCATTGTATGCATACTACAAATATTCGAAATTTTTTAATCTTTTTGTTTTATTTTTTTTTTTGAGTCGTGAAGCGATTACATATTATTTTATAATTATTATTATTTTTTTTATTTATATATGATATTAATCCACTTTCCCTCATTTCTGAAGATCGTGACCATGTGCATGATTTCCCTTATGGAGGACCATGGACATGGTTTTCATGGGAATATATAGTGCAGTGGTTTCCCGTTGCCTTCTGCACCGCAGTGATTTTTTTATACTGAAGAGCGCTGCTGCCCGCTTCCCAGCTTATATTTTTGACAATTATTTTTTGTGAAATGAAGGTCGTCAGATTTCATCCCACTCTGTTGACCGTCACTGTGAAGAATTAATCTAACTATTAATTAATTTAATTTAATCTAACTATATTTATCCATAACTATGTACTTATGTTCTAAGAATTGCTATTTAAAATATTTCACCAAGAAAAGACAAAGGGTTTTGTCGTTTTCGTATTGTTTACGATTTATCGAAGAGTTGGTAGGAAGATATAATAATGATCGAATGCTGAATTGAAAGCAGGGATTAAACGAAATCGATATTTGAGCTATTGAATAAAGGCCTACCGGATGATGTAAAGGGAATCGCTCCGTCTAAAAGCATTAATTGAATAGGCATTGTTCGAAGGAAGCTGTATTAGCGTAGTATTCTTCGAAAGTATTAATTAGCCTTCGTATCATTTCGTATGTACCAAATAATGATTTAGTGTGGGCTAATGTATGTATTTGTTATAAAAATCAAATCATTTAATTCCAGCTAGTAGTTACGTAATAAATACGTATGCATTTATTGGATTACTAAAGCTAATACAAAAAATCCCAAATTTATGATAAAATATTACTATTTACTATTTATATTAGGATTGTGCTTTTCATTTTTATTTTATTTTAAACCTAAACCGTTTAAAATTGCGCTAAAATTTCATCTAAACATTTTTATACACTGATTAATTAACTAAATTGTATACAATGCAGAGTTAAGAACAGACCTAAGTCTACTATAAAATTCTTCTTTGTGAGTCGGCACACTTAAATCCTAGGATCGTGGTGACCTTTCTTGATTGTTTCGTCAAGTGAGATATATAAAATATCGAAGAATCCTTTTGAGACGTTTAGTCAATAATCTGTTGTTTATACTTTACCTATTATTTACAGGACAGACACGTCCGTGGTATTTCCAGGAGGCGTCGGCAGCACCAGATTTCCAAGACGACATTTTTTTCATATTTTTCACTATGGTCCAGACTTCTACGCTATATGTAAAATGGCGAATATCACACTGAACATTTTTTAATTTGTCGCTGTTTTTCCAAATTAGGGATAGCTTTAATATTGCATTTTTAACCATTGCAATTCATCTTCTTATTTCTGGCTCACAATTTCTGTTACTCTGAACTACTTCTGAATTTTGAGAAGAATGTAAGAAACTGGGACTCGAGATAAACATTACCAAAGCTAATGATAGTTTATATCAGATATTCAGATCAGCTAATATTCTGAAAAGCGTTAAAGAATTGTCGGAATTCAGATTTTGAACAGTTCGACCATTCATTCTTTGCTGGTTACTATCAATTTAGTATCGTTCGCATACCTCAGATTGTAAATTTATTGTTCCTCTATTTTAATCCCCCTTTCCATTTAAGGATTTTTTCATAATATACTCTCCATATAAGGTAAATATTCTGAGAAGAGTAAACAGCCCTGTCTCAGCCTTCTGAGCACTAAAAACTTTTCTAGCAAACTCGAATCTCTTTTAACTTTTACAGTGATGTTATTATACAGGCAAGAATATAAAAAAAATACAACGATCTGAAGGAAAGGTGTTTGTGTGCTAGTTGATCTTACGAGAGATGATAATGTGGTTCGGATAAACATGTAAAACGAATCACGGATTGAGAAATGAATATGTAACGTCGGCGATGATAGTTCCGATATCAAAAAAAGATATCAGCATCATTATTGATGACCAGATTCAGGAGCTAAATAGGCTTAGCTGGCAGGCTTATCTAAATAGCTGACACGGAGATCACAGATCGATTTATTGGACTATTACACCATCAAACAGTACACAATATTAACATCTTGCTCTGTTTCCTTCCTGAAAGGTTGTCGCCTCATGAAATGACTACTGGTCTTCAACTACTCTATATAGATTCTGGAGGCAGTGGTAGCAACAGCGCTTTTCTTTGTCTTGGTACTTTACAGGTGTCGATTGAATCACTCAACTCAATAAATCCCAATATATAACATATTTTCGAAGCTATGCTATAAAACAAATAAATGTACAATTAATTATTTTGGAAGGCCATAGTATTTTTTTAAATGGTTTCCGCACGGTACTATCTATCTTATAGATCATAGATTGATATTGTTAAGAAATTGATGTCTAAAATGTTGGCCAAAGTTTCAACTGATTTCTTTTCTGCACCATAGAAAAGGTTCAACTCTCCTTCTTGATAATATCCGGCCAAATATGATACAATTGCTATTTAATGTATGAACCATTGCCTTATCTATCATACTTTGCAAACAAGACATTTTGAAAAGAGATTATCTTGTTTGAATTTAAACAAGTGAATCAATAATGGAAACACTGATAAAAAATGCATTCCGATATTATATCAACCTAAATATTATACAACTAAAACCGTGACTATTTATATGTATCAATCTTATACAAATAAAAATTGCATATTATTATTATTAAACATTTTTGCGCATCACTATTTTCAGCAAATAAAGAATAATTGCACGGTTAGAGATTGGGTATGAAAAATGCCGTCTCCTTTTTTCCGCCGTTAAACCACACCATTCTTAATGGGTGGGTGGAAGAAGGTGAGAGTAGGTGTGGGCCGGGTGTGATTACTCGCTGCCCTCATCATTTACTTCGCCCATTCAATTTGGCCAGGGCAGCATCGGCCGTCACCGTGCCCGGGCCGTTATTACACATTGTTGTATGTAAAGCGTGCAAATGACGGCCTCAACACTGTACACGTGTACATGTATGGCGCATTTTTATTTATTGTTAAAATCTGCACGGTCCACGCCAAAATCTATCGAGCAATACAAATTAGTGGTTAGATTTTCACATAAACATAGCAGGTTTTTTATATTAAATTATCAAATGTGAATGCCACAATTATTCAACCTGATCTGCGGTTCTTCGTCGCTGGAAAATATTATCAAGCTTAGCTCTTCGACGGTTAAAAAGTTTTTCAATTCCCATTTCTGAAGCTGAAACAAAGACGCGACATATGTTTGGCGCAGATCCGCGTCGCCTAGACGTACTAGATGCGTCGCTGGAGAATCTGCGCAATAAATTTCGTCACAGTCGAGTCAGTGGGTGGCAGGCGTCGCCCTCGCCTCTGAATGGGTGTAAATCGATATCGTGTGTTTTGTCTAATGAAATGGAAAACGAGAAATACATTTGCACCATTTGTCGGATATTAATCCGACCGTGATGCTCCATTCGGAAGAAAATAATATGCCAGGATATAGGGTGAGCGAGTTATAGAACGACGCTACGGAGCGGCGAAATACGGAAGCTTGTATCTGAAAGCTATATAATTAGATATAAAGCTATTATAATTAATCAAGAAAGTTTATAATTGAAAATTATCACTGAATGGATTATACAAATAAATACATATATTAATGATTTTCATTAAAAGAGAGAAAAATAATGGAAGATTCGTAAATAATTACCACTGCACTATTATTCACAATTTTTGTAAGGATTTATTGTGGCTAAATTTAGCTCTTTTAATAGAAGACCTAAATATGCATTATGTTACATTTAATAGTGATGAATATTTAATTACTATCTAAGGCGTGCAATGTTGGTCTGCTGGCTTAAAGAGGGGCCTGCCCCATCGCAAGGCTAGTTGTTCAACCTGCACTAGGATTACGTAGCCAACTAATGCTGTTCTTGAAAGGGCGTGCTCTGAAAAGGCGAAGGTAACTTCAACCAGCGACGAGCAGGTGAAGTATGACAACATAAAAGCCATACGAAATCATCATCATCATCTACGGCATTAGTGATTTAAAAACAACATTTATTTGAAAACTGTAATAAAAGGTCAATAAGGAATAGTTCAATACTGAGTAGTAGTTTGCAAAACTACTCAGAATGATTAACCGACCTGTCACAGCGGCTCGAAAACAACTGCGTCATCCGAAGAGTCTATTTATAATGGAAAATAGACCCCAAGGATTTCGAGTCGAGATATTAATGGTTTCTTCATCAATATTTTTTTTTTTTTTTAAATGGATTGTTTTAACTTAAATGCTTATTTTTAGTTTAAACTGAATCTTATTATCGTATAGACTTATATAATAAAAGATACTTAATTCTTATCGATTGGTTGATATACAATATCAAGTAACAAAAATATATTATTCATCATTTAGATTATGTCATTGCAAATATAAGCAACCTAAAAGTGTTCCTAGAAAATGTCAATATTAATTTATTTAAGTATCAAGTTATCGAAAATAGATATTCCTTTACCCATTTGTAAAATGTTTAATATTTTAATTAAATTTTATAATAATAAACAGTGTTATGACTTGTAGGTAACATGCTTATTATTATGATAATGTAAGTTAACCACGACTGAGATAAGTGAGTAATCGGATAGGTGTCCAATGAAAACTATGAGTTTAGGGAATTCTTTATAACACTGGTCAGGGGATATGTAAGGGGAAGAGGCAACTTACCTCCCCATGTTTTATAAAAAAAATATGTTGGTAGTTTGGCCAGTTAGAATTAATTAATTTAATGCCTTCGTTGAATAAATAATTATAAAAAGAAACAATAATAATTTCAATCCAACTAAAATATAATAATATTAAAATTAACCAGTGTCGTGGTTTGACACTGTGGGAAATATGAGCGAGAGAGACTTATTTCCCTTTCATTTTTAAAATATTTATCGAATATATATATATATATCGATATTGATGATTTCAATATCGATAAATCAACAATATCTTGACATTTTTTAAGAAAATGGATTGTTCGAAGTTGAAAAAAATAGTTATTCATGATATACTTTATAATTTGATTGATATTTTGGATTTGTTAACCAATCAATAGGACGCGTAAATGGCACGTCCACTCGGTGATGTCTCGTAGCAGACTGACTACACGCCACCGACTAAGCGCGGCTGAGTAAACTTCTCGCGGTACGTCTTATGTAGTAAGTTTCACTTGCACTTGCCATAGAAATTTGACAAACCACTTTCTGGGTCTTCGGCACATCGTACCAGATGCTAGCGAGAAAAAACATCGCGCACCAGGGCGACGCGAACAGAAGCGAATATTGTTTTGTGTATCCTAAATGTAGATTAAACGTCGTCCACGACTATGTCTGGACATTTACGGGGTCTGACGCATCATAGCGGTGTTGATTTTAGTCATAAAATATTTTTTACATATAAAAAATCGCTTAATATAACAAAACATCTAAAATCCTTTCGACGGCCAACAATAAAATAAGTATTATTTTACACATATTTTTCCAATCTTAAAAAAAAATATAAATAAGATATCATAGGTTCATATATCTAGACGTATTTCGTGGTAAATGCAAATACTACAAACGTAATCGTATGTCAATAACGTTCTGCATCGAGCAAGACTAACTTTGACACGGTTCAACTAATAATTATAGTCTTAAAGTTTTAACAGGCCGCGACAATCAAGACTTGTTAATAAATTTTAGATGAGCTTCGCAAGGACGTACTACTATTAATACAACGTTCGTAATTAATTACAGGGAGCCGTATTGAAAATAACGACGTTTTGTCAAATTGGCTGTATTTCACTACGTTTCCAATTATTTCTATTAAATTCCCCATTCGTCTCAAAGCCGATAGGCTGCTCGAGAAAACTTTTAACGAACCGTTTCGTATTCATGCTCGGCATGTATTTTTTTAATTTATTTAATAAACATGACGCAATAAAATCAGGTCACAGTTAATAGCTTCCAGTTAAAAATAAATTTAATCAACATATAAAATTTATAAATCATTTTACAAAATGTGTCCCTTAATTTAGATCTGTGATGAAATTCAGAGGCACAACCCCAACTATTTATGCATGTAATATCCGCTATCTGATCTGTGAACTAGTTAATAATACTTGACATTAAACCAATATTTAAACTTGAATCCAATCAATATATCAGCAAAGTTTAGACCTGAATTAGTGTCGGGATAGAGCCGGGTTAGGGGTGCGAGGTCATCCTTTAGAATTTAATTAGGATAATGTTACGATTGTAATTGATCATAGGTCTGCGCGAGCATAATAAACCAAGTGTGTACACCTCATCATTCTTCTTGGCCTTAATTATCTGGTGGTATCAGTATGGCACCCAGGAGTCCTCTCCACTCCAAAGAAGCCAACCTCCTTTATGGCTGTAAAGTTACACTTCATCACAATCTCGAATGAAACGTCCATTTTTCACTATATATTCATAATATCTGCGTACTTGATAAGAATGATCAAGTTCAATTTAATATGGGGTCAAGTATTAATAAAATACCACTGTAATTTGATTAAATTACTGAGAGAACTTTGTGTAACATATTTATTATATTATATAATTATAATTTTGTATATTATCATATTTTTTATATAAATTTAATCTTATATTTGAAAAAATCTATATATTTTTTGTCGTGAAAGTAATCAGATTTTATAGAATGTGTTATTGTGAAGCTGGAGCGAACCATGCACCTCATATCCACAACCGTACGAGTCACAAGGGAAAATATTAAATCGCTCTCATTGTAAGAAAATCTCCTCGTACAGCTGGGCTAATCTTGCTTTTATACGAATTCAAAATACTGCAATAAAATAAGCATGGCTTATAAATTATTCTTATATATATTTTTTATAAAATAATATATATAACCACAGCATCAGTCTGAGTATATTGCTATGAGCGTATCTGAAATATGTTGTTTTTATATGAGTAACGATCACGTATCGCCAACACTAAATAATTCATACATTAATAAGATTCGCTTGAATAACACGAGAAGCACATTATTATTGTACCCTCGTAAAATAATATATATAAAAACTCGTGTTCTTGTCGCGGGAAAGTAATTTTTATTTATGAGAATGACTTCCAAATTTATTTTTATGTTTTATGTATTTTGACCTTTTAACTTGTGGAGACGACTTTCAGCTTCATATTGTTGCCATCTTGAATACCATTGACCTCTTTGGTTTCAGGATAAAATATTTTTTCAAGGCGATGTTAGCTTTTACATCCATATGTAGAGTAACCGCCATCTTTGGATATAAATTTGGTAGACATATGTGTGCGGATTTTTAGAGGAATGATCATACAGTTTTTTTACGTCAAATATATCATTTTGCAAATCAAATTCACCCTTTTGCAAATCAAATACAACTTTTTACAAATCAAATACAACTCTTTGCAAATCAAATCGACCCTTTTAAAAATTAAATTAAATAATTAAATATCTTACAATATATATACTTTTTTAACAGTTCCTTCAAAAATGTAAAAACCGGGTTTCGCCGTATTTAGTACCGCGATTCTAACCCTAAATTTACGTTTTTCTGCTAATTATGTTTTTTTAACAGTATAGAAATTTAAAAAATCACTTTCTGGATGGTTAGCACATCGCACCGGATAAAAAATATTAAAGTAATTTTCTAAAAAATGAGAAAAAATATTTAGAAGTGTTTAAGCTGCATATCGGTTGTGTCAAAATACGTACCATTTTTATGTTACTTTGACGTATGTGCAATAATAAAAAAAACAAATATTTTTAATGAATTCTACATAATGTATGTATATTTTCGTTCTAAATCTATTACAGTTTGTAATCAAAACAGCTTTTAAGTTCCGTTATTATGTATAGAGATTATTTATTTTGAGCATCCATCGGTTCTATTCGGAAACTCTACCAATAGCTAACACATATTTTGTTTTTGGCACTCTCTGTACATATGTATACAGTTTTTTTACGTCGGTGTAATGTATTTTCTCGCACGCATCCAGTACAATGTGCCGAACATCCAGAATGTGATTATTCAAATTTCTATACTGTTAAAAAAACGTAATTAGTAGGAAAACGTAAACTCAGGATTAGATTCGGGGTATTAAACACAGTGGACCCCTTTTTACGTTTTTGAAGGAACTGGTAAAAAAAACGTACTTAGCGGGAAAACTTAAATGCAGGGTACTACATAAATACAGTGGAACCTATTTTTTATATTTTTGAAGGAACTGATAAAAAAAGTATTTACATAGATTGCAAAATATTTAATTGTTTAACCTGATTTTTAAAATCGGTCAATTGGATTAGGAAAAAGTTGTATTTGATTTGTAAAAACTTGTGTTTGATTTGTAAAAAATTGTATTTGATTTGCAAAAGGGTGCATTTGATTTGCAAAAGAGTATATTTGACGTAAAAAAATTGTAGTTCTTTAACTGTTATTATACATAAACATATGGTTATGTAAAAATAAATTTAAATAAAAAAATTAGCCCTTTAAACGAAGCAACTATCTATTAGTCTTTCGTCAAATATTTCTTATAATATACACTATATTTTTGTTGTAAGAATTTTGTGCCTAAAATATATTAAAAAATGTTTTTATTAGTGTTTTAGAATATCAGTTAAATAATTTTAAAATGTGGGATATTTTCTCTAAATTTAGTATAAACGTATACTTAATTGAATTTAACAGATGAATATTCTAAGGACTTGTGATTTTGTTCTTTGATGTTAAAATAAGATTTTTTTTACATATTTATTAAAATTAAAAAAGTTTAAAATAAACCAATTAATAATGAAAAAATTGTGCTATTAATTTTCCAACAACAAAAACAACGGTTCGATAATAGCGACATCTATATGGTGTTAGATAATAATATATTTAAACCAATCCAACCAACATTTTAGTATAAATAATATATTAAAAGAATAAAATATAAAACATCTAGTAATTTCACGAAAAAAATGGGTCTTTGTAATAATGTTTAAATATGTAAAATATAAAATAAAAATTAAACTGAATAATACAACCGAGTGAACTTAATGATAAATGGCGAAAGCCCTGACATTTTTTTAAAGGAAAGGGCAATATCAAAACGAAGACCACTTCATGTCCCAAAGTGTTGTCCCCAATTATTTAAATTGACGATCCCGTCCTGCCATTATCCATTTTGCCGGTTGGGCCTTTTCCTGAAAGGTATAAAAAGGGAATGCCCTGTGAAAATTTTCAATGGCGATATTTTGATTCGCTTTGAAGATCTTTTACATAAAGCCCCAACCAGAGTGATGATCATAGAAAAATAATGCACATGAAAAAAATACGCCAAATTGAAATTCTAAATTATTATTTAATCATTCTAATATAAACATATATGTAGTCTATAAATATAGTGTAAATTAAAATATAAACTATTTGATGAATCTCATAAAATCTTATTTATTATTTGAGTGATGTCGTCCTAAGCAGTAAAGCTTCAAATGCATCTAATTCTACTGCGCTCGATAAAACAGTATCTCTAAAAAGGATTATTATGTTATTATTTCATATACATTTATTATTATTAAAAATAAATACCCTTTGTTTCGTCTCGATTCGACAGATGCAACAATTACATCCAATATTTCAGTAAAACCACTGAATTTTTCATGGACGTTGATAGTGGTCGGAGTTTCAACAGTGTTGAAAACCACGAGGAATTTATAAGCATCATCTGATCTAATGAAACATTATAATAAGTATAAAATTTAAGGTCATATCTTAACATAATTGGAATAAAAATGAATACCGTTTGAATGCTAGTACATCGTTGAATGTTTCGATTTGAAAATCGCCATATTTAATCGACGGATGCTTTCTCCAAATTGACAAATCTTTAAATACCTGAAATATGTGAAAATGTAATAGTACGTTTATGCATTAATTACTTCATAATATAAGCCTACTTTGTATGGAGATCTAGGAGCAGACTTTTGACTAGCCAAATTCAATGTTAAATAATTATCGGCCAGTGGTAACCACGTTTTATTAGCAGTAGAAAATCCTATTATTGAAAAAAAAATTAACAAAAAGTTTTTTTTCTTAAATGAATAATTGGTCACCTGAATTTTTAGTTGCATCCCATTGGAATGGTGTCCGAGCTGGATCTCTCGAGCTGGCATGATATATAATTGGTCCGTTTTTGCATGCCTGCGGATCTTGAGTGTCTTCAAAACTCAAAAATTGATCAACCATAGCAATTTCTTCTCCCTTCACATAATAAACTATTAATTTAATATAAAAAAATATAATTAATATAATCGAATAAAATACATAATATGTGATCGATGTTCCTGGGAGCATTAATCCTAACATTACAAAACCATCAGAGCGTCTTGGGCCAAAGTGAGACGCTAAACGTGATTGATCATGATTTCCAATCTAAAAATAAATAATCAGTATACCGCTTTAATTCAGTATAACCATTCTAACAAATCACTTACCACCCAATTACTTGTACAACCTTCTGGCAAGTATTCGAACCAATAATCTATACTGTCCTTAATTCCAGCAGCCTTAACATCCGACGGCAGTAAGAGTAATTGAAAATTAAATGGGAAATGAGCTCCCTTATGCGTACTATTTCCGTAATATGGCATTATTAGCCAAATATCGCTCATAGATTCAACTAATAATATTCTGAAATATTTATTATATTTTTAAATCATATTATTATTATTATTATTTTTTTTAAATACATTACTTAGGATCTGATTGGGTTTCTAATGCAAAGTTATCGATTGTTTTTCTCCATTCAAATACTCGATTATATGTTTCTTCTTGTTCGCGTGTATGAATATGATCCAAATATGAATACGCGACTATAACATACATCAATAATTAATAAACCAAAAAAAAATAATTAAAAATTAAGAAATACAGTTATTTACTCTCATTGTCACTTAATCCTGAACGTGGTTCATCCGGATAAATTCCGTTTTCATCAACGTCAGCTTCCATCAGGTGACGAACAGCATCTACGCGGAAGCCATCAGCTCCTTGCTGCAGCCAATATCTTAAAACATTCTATAACAAATATAACGCTTCTCATCTTAAATATTTGATTATCAATATAAAACAAACATAATTACCGACTTACATTAAATTCGGCAATAACACGTGGATCTCTGAAATTAAAATCTGGCTGTTGCGGTAAAAACTGATGGAAATAATATTCTTGACGAACTTCGTGCCAAGTCCAAGCGCTGTTCCGAAAAGCTGAGATCTATTAAAAATCATTATAGTAAAAAAACACATTAAATAATATGCAATAAAATATTTACCCAATTGCTCGGCGGAATTCTATGTCCGGTGGCATTTATCTTACCGGGATGCCAAAGGTAAAAATGTTCATACCCAGGCGCTCTTTGTGCTGAAAGCTTGAACCATTCGCATTGATCTGATGAATGGTTGGGTACAAAATCCAAAAAAATACGAATTCCTGAAATAATTATATCATATATAATACACGACTCTATTATATATTGATTCAGGAAGATTGCTCGATCGTAGGCTACGCCGACGACATATGATACTTGTCGGAAGTAACACATGTAATCGATTATTCTTCCAGGTCCATCCTAGAAAGAATTTAAATCTGGGACCGTGCAGACTGAGATTAGTCTGCACGGTCAGTTTTGTTTCGAAAATCTTCATGCATCAACTTCTTGGAGGAGCCAAATATTATAACGGATAATACCTGAGTGTTATGGCTTGTAGGCAACATACATATTATTTCGAGAATGCAAATTAATCACGACTGAGCTAAGTTAGTAGTCAGATAGGTCTCCGACGAAAACTATGAATTCAGGATTTTTTTATATCATTGGCCAGGGTGTATCTAAAAGGAAAAGGCGTAAAACCTTCGCATGTTTTATAAACATATTTTGAGGGTAGGTTGACGCGTTGAAATTAAATAATTTGATGACATTGTAATATCCATCGTAGTTAAATAAATAAATATCGATTATGTGCTAGACAGAATCAAGCATGGACTAGAGGGCTTTACGAGAATAGCAGGCTTAAGTTGAGACCATGGCTACAAATCGTTAAAAAATAGCGAGCTTTAAGCTCTTAGAGCTAGAAACTCAGCCATTCAGAGACGATTATTGTCTGGTCAGAGATTTACCCTCCTGCTGCTTACGAGAACATACCCACATCATCAATGGCGGTTCTTCCAGTCCAAGCTGGCAAGCTTCTACTAAATCTGAAGACACAGGTGAGAGCCGTTATCTGGCAAGGCTCTAGATTAGTCGCCTTGGTGGGATCAACAGTTCTCCCTTCCCTCATCTGTGTTGAAGACTCGGGTATAATCCTCTAACGGAAACGGGCCATGGATTCAGCTCTTGAGGCATGGCAGCGGAGATGGGACAGTGAAACAACCAGCCGTATTGGGCATAAATTCTTCCCCATGTCGCAACGAATGGAAATGGAATGGATACACCCAAACCATTTCACCTCGCAGTTCAATGCCAAACTGGCCAAACTCGACCTACGTGAAGACAACAGTTGTAACTTCTGTGAAGAGCTAGAACAAACATCGGAGCATGTATTGTGGAGTGTCCGAGTCTAAATTCAGATAAGGAAGAGATGTTCAACGTAATGTTTTCTTGGGCCTTGTCGGAGTGAGAGCAAACTGAATTATCCTACACCGTTGCCAATTTAAATGGCTTCAACTCAAGAGAGTACGCACGAGTTGTCGTAGTTATACTCAAGAGTGCATATCAAGGTAGGCCAGCATACACACTATAGGACGAGCATAATGAGGATTTTAAAGATACTATTAATATTACAGTTCTGTATATAAAAAACATTTTGCAATTCATATAAAAGAATAAGTCTAAAACCTTTGTTAATCTCATATTTTTCATATGTATATTTTCTTGAAATATAAGTTTATTAAAACTAAAACCATGTATTGTTTTGTGCAATGACATTACCTAAACTCTTGGCTTTTGCTATCAACTCGTGGAGATCCTCGAGCGTGCCATATTCTTTGGCGATTTTATAAAAATCCTCAATATCGTATCCGAAATCCTTCATTGGCGAAACAAAGATTGGAGATATCCACGCGGCATCGACTCCGATATCCACCAAATGTTCAAGATTTTCAGTAATGCCTAAAACATTTGACACCAATGTATATAACAGATAAATATTTTTATTTACAGACATATGATTTATTTTCATTGGCTTAACCTTTTAAGTCGCCAATTCCGTCGCCATCACTGTCCTTGAAAGATCTTGGGTAGATCTCGTACAACTCCATATATTTCCACCAGTCGTCGTCGCCTCCAGATTGACACGCAATTGTCAAAGGTGTCATCAATGCCAAAATGCTCATCGTTTCGACCAACATCTTTTTATAATGTTACTTAATCATTAAATGTGATACCTTAAAATAGCGATTTTTTATTCCCGACAACCAGTATTTATAGTATTTTTCAATCGCATACAGTTTACGAGCATAGTATCAAAAATCGTAGATTGTTTATTTTCTCAGTCTGATGTAGTTTTTCATAGCCGTGAAATTAAATTGTACACGTGTTAATGATTGTTATCATAATTGGTATTACAAACTGTATGTGTTATAAATATTATTGAAGTGAATCGAAGAATCGTAATCAAGAAATAATAATTATTATTGAAAAATAATCAAGAAATTTAATTTGTATACGCATATTTTATGTAGAAATTAATTTATTTCATTATTTTCAGTATACGTTGCAAAATACAAATATACAGTGGTAGGATGTTATGAGAATAATATTACAATGCACATTTTAATTTGATCCAAATTTATTTTGTCAATATAATGCACTTTAATATTAATTAAATATTTTTTATAATTTATTTATATTAGAAATAAAAAAAATATACATAATAAGTAAGAAATTTTCGTAATAAATTTGTTACTGCTTACTCAACTTATCACTTTCTTCTTCTTCACAAAATTCTTTTTAATTTTTTCATTCTGTTTTACTTTTTTCAATAATCTAAAGCTGGATAAAAAGTCTAAGCCAATATAAATTATAACTATAAATTATAAGCCATTATAAATTATACGCCAATATAAATTATAAGTATAGATTATAAATGATTGTAGATTATATAATAAAGTTATGATCTATTTAATTTTATAGCTTAACTTGGCAGAAAGTCAAGTTCTGCAAAATTATATTCCAATTCTATAATACGCAAATATTATATTGATTCATAAATAACTTCCAGAGAAACAATAAGTGCATATTGGTTAGGTGATGCTTTGGGAATTCAAATAAGGCACTAGTGCTAGAGCGAAGGACGAAGAGATATACAGTGTATACGGTGAAACCCTGACAACATATCGGGGGGTTAGAAATTGATTTGTGAAATTTCAGTTCTCACGTGTAAAATATTTGGAAGCTCTGCGAAAGATTAAAAGTTAAATAAAAAATATATTTAATAATTGACGCGGGACTGTTTCGAGTGGCAGTGCTTAGCGACGAGACCCCCCCCTCACCCCGCTGCCTCCTCGCATCCATCCAATACACAATACTAGTAGCGCAAACAAGCAGCCAGAGCTCTTGCTCTACACCGCGCGGCCTAACGCTAAATTGAAATTTCATTTATGTTTTTATATACATTCTTTGTAAGTTTATTTTCTATAGTACTGTCTCCCGGCCTTCTTTTTTGCGTAATATATTTTTTTTATTACTAAGAATAAAATGAAGGCGCAAGTTGGAATCTCTCAAATAAGACACAAAATTGTTTTTTTTCTGGTATACCTAATATAATCACAGACACATATGTATATTAATAAATATAAATATATTTTCTTCAATTTGATTAGGGGTGCTGTAGCTCCGCAATATATATAGATGAGCCGCCCCTGTTTATTGTAATATTATGATTATTTAACATAAACCACTTGATTAAATATATATTACACTATGTTAAATATATGTTCTAATACATGTTAGATAGACTAAAAAAATATATAATTATTGTAAATAAAACAAAAATGATTTGATACAAAATATCATAACATCACTGCCTTGTAAGTGAACTCGACCTAAGCAATAAGGCTTCAAATGAATCTAATTGTAAAGCGCTTGATAGTACAGTGTCACTGCAAATAGATAATATAAATATTAAATTATAATGATTATAAATATTTGGCTAGATATATAAAATAAATATAAAAGTTATATACCCTATGTTTTTTCTCGATTCAACAGATGCAATAATAACATCCAATGTTTCGGTCAAACCCGTGAATTTTTCATTGACGTCAATAGTAGTAGTATTTTCATCAGTATTGAAAACCATAAGAAATTTATAAACATCATCTGATCTAAAATATATATGTGTATACAAATATTAATATTCTGTAGAAACAATAAGTTGTTTTTTTTTTTAAATGTACAGATTATTATTATGTCCAATGGTCAGTACACTTTACCTTGACATATCTTGACATAAATAATTATATTGGGTACCTAATCAAATTGTTGTTTATCGTCAAGAGTTTCAGTATTCAGTGATTTTATTTTGCGAAAAAATGTTGAAAAAATTTTGGACCGAAAACAACACCTGCACTAAAAATTGTAACCTACTGTTTATTTTCCGTATATTACTCATCCATAAGATGCAAAAAAAAACATGGCAGGGCCACGTTTTGCTAACATTCCAGATATATCAGCTATTGCTAAAGGACTTTAGCTCCATACCAAAAATTGTTTAAAAGATGTTGGGAAAATCAACCGCATTTAGGTGTGATGTTTGAAAGATATCCAATTTTACCGTTTAAATACAAGTACATCATCCAGTGTTTCGATTTGAAAATCACCATGTTTAATTGATGGATGTTTTCTCCAGATTCCCAACCCTTTAAATACCTTTGAAAAATAAATACAAATGTTAATAATATTTGAAATATTATAATTTGGTTTAAAAAAGTGATTACTTTGTATGCTGATTTATGAGCAGATTTTTGACTAGCCAAATTCAATGTCAAATAGTTATCAGCAATGGGCAACCACGGTTTATCAGCAGTAGAAAACCCTTATTCATAATAATTTTTCAATTTTATTTCTTCATAAAGATATTTTTTTAATAAATGCACAATATGTTACCTGCATTTTTTGTTGTATCCCATTAGGAATGGTGTACGAGCTGGATCTCTAGTCTTGATATGGTAAAAATTTGGTCCATCTTTGCATGCTTGTGAATCTTGAAGTATCTTCGTAAGCCAAAATTGATTTACCATAGCAATTTCTTCTCCCTGCAATAAAACATATATTTTATACAAACATTATGACGAATCAAATGGTATACTTGATAATGTGACTGATATTTCGGGAAATGTCATTCCAACATCATAAAACCATCAGACGTCTTGGATATTAAAAGTGAGTCGCCGCTCGTAATTGATCGTTCCGATCTGAAAATAAAATTATCAGTATACTGGCCAATTCAGTATATATTAATATGTTAACAATTTTCTTACCACCCAATTACTGGAACAGCCTTCTGTAGTAAGCTGTCGAACCAGCGATTTACATGTTCCTTGATCCTAGCAGCCTTAGCATCCGCCGGTAGGAATAGCAATTGAAAATTAAAAGGAAAATGAGCTCCCTCATGTGTATTATTCCCAAAATAACGCACCGCCGTACTAAGGGAGCTCATGGTTTCTGCCACTAGCAATCTGCAATATGTATTTAATTTTTTTATTTGGTATATTTAACCTTCATACATGTATATATATTTTACTTGGGATGTGATTGAGTTTCCAAAGCGAATTTATCAATGGTTTCTCTCCATGTTAATAATCGGTTAAATGTTTCTTCTCTTTCGCGTGTATGAATATGATCTAAATAATCATAATTTTCTAAAACAAAAATATTAAATTGAGAATTCAGTAGTACATGATTATAAAATGCCATATTTACCTTCATCATCATTGTATCCTGAGAGTGGTTCGTCGGGATAATTTCCGTATTCATCAACATCAGCTTCTACCAGGTGACGAATTGCATCTACACGAAATCCTTCAACTCCTTGCTCCATCCAGTATATCAAAATATTCTATAACAAATAATTTATCTTTTATTTTGTATTATCACAATGAAATAAAAATTATGTATGTCGTACATTAAATTCGGTTATAACATTTGGATCTCTAAAATTAAAATCTGGCTGTTGCGGTAAAAACTGATGGAGATAATATTCTTGACGAACTTCATGCCAAGTCCATGCGCTTTTTCGAAAAACTGAAATCTGTATCGAAATAATTTAAAAAAATAATAGTTTTCGATATTCAAAGAAATATTTACCCAATTGCTCGGTGGAATTCTATGTCCAGTTGCATTAATCTTACCGGGATGCCAAACGTAAAAGTTTTCATAACCAGGTGCTTGTTGTGCCGAAAGCTTAAACCATTTGCATTGATCCGATGAATGATTTGGTACGAAATCCAAAAGAATGCGAATTCCTGAAATAATAGGGTCCTAATGTAAAACTTTGACAAAACAAGATGAACGACAACTGAATATCCTGGACAGAATGATTTGGAGGCGAATAACTGGGAGTATTCGACGACGGTATATAAGGATATATTAATACTACCGTTTACAGCTATCATCAGAGTGGCCAGACTACAGTGGGGAGGTCAAGGGTGCGGGACAATCAGTCGCCAAAAAGTCTTATGGTTAACAAACCTTTCTGTCTGCCGATGATATTATATAGACCACAGCTGATGTAGTTGGACTGTGTGGAGAGGGACAAAGCACCAATGAAACTAACCAGGTGATAAAGCGACGTGGCGGCAGACCGAATAAAATGGAGAAAGGTGTTGGATGAGGCCAGGGCTCTACAATAGGGCTGTTACACCTATGATGATGATGATGAGTATATTTATATTTGTGCATTACCTAAACTCTTGGCTTTTGCTACCAATTCGTGCAGATCCTCAAGCGTGCCATATTCTTCGGCGATTTTATAAAAATCCTCAATGTCGTATCCGAAATCTTTCATTGGTGAAACAAAGATTGGAGATAACCACGCAGCTTCGACTCAATTTCAGCCAAAGTGTTCAATATTTTCAGTAATACCTAAAACATATCCATGACTGTACAATCTTTTATTAATAAAACACGTAAAATATTTTTCAGTTATATGATTTATTTTTAGTGGCTTAACCTTTTAAGTCGCCGATTCCGTCGCCATCACTGTCCTTGAAAGATCTTGGGTAGATCTGGTACAACTCCATATATCTCCACCACTCGTCATCCCCTCCAGATTGACATCCAATGGCCAAAGGCGTCACCAATACCAAAATGCTTATCGCATTGACCAACATCTTGTTGTAATGTTACCTTGTCAAATGTGATACCTTATGATTGTAATTTTTAATTCCTAACAAGCGGTATTTATAGGTTTTGTATAATCGCGATTAAAGTAACGAGCATTGCATCAATAGCAATAGAATATTAATTTTCTAAATCTTGATGTAATTTTCTATATCCGTGAAATAAGATTGGACTAATGTTAATTATTGTTTATCATATTTGATATACACACTCTATGTTGTTATTTTATAAAATATTACTGATGTTAATCAACAAAAAATTTTAACTAAATAATAAGTGTTAAGTTACGAAAATTATTAACAAATGATTTATTTTATTTAAGAGACATACGTATGTATACATGTAGTTGACATACATTATAATTTATATATATTATTATATAACTTTTATATAACTCTTTTCTCGGCGTGTTTTATATTTTACTAATTTAGGTAAAAAATATGATGGCTATTTTAACAACGTTATTTTAAGTGCCGTGGTATATTGGGTATCCCAAGATTTTGGTTTATATCGTATAACTCTTTGATTATAAATCCAACACATCACAAACTCTTTGTTTTTGTCTAAAAACGTCTAAAGATAAATATTATAAATAATTATTGTCCTTTATTTAAAAAAAAAATAATTCGCTGCTGTTGCTACGCTCGCATCCGGTACGATGTGTTGAGTGCGAGTGAAACGTATGAGTGACACGTTCTGTGAAACCTTATTTTGCGGGAAGACATCGCGGAGAGCGTGGTCATTTACGCGTCATATTGATTAGTTAAAAAATCCAAATTATGAAGCATATCATAAATATTTTTTTTTCTTATAATAAACCATTTACAAAAATATGTCAAGTTATTGATGAAGAATTCATCAATAATGAAATGTTTAGGTTATTTGAGATAATCTCTTCCGAATACGCGGCTCTTTTCAAGTCGCCGTGATGGATGTGTGAAATAAAAACTGCGATAATTGCTTTAGTTTACCAATTTTTTAAAAAGTTAGAATCACAATTTCCAAAAAATATTTCTATCAATTGCGATTTTTTATTACTGTCAATTTAGTGTTCACTATAGAAACGGCGATTCACCTTAAATAAATAAAATAATTTATTGGAACAGTTGGAGAATCTTTGGTGCAATGTAAACGAAGGAGGAGCCGAACTAATCACCATAAAGTATTAAATTTTTACTCTCATAAAATCCGTAAAATAAAGCCAATACTGTTTTGTAATGGTCACAACGATTCTTCATCATTTATGTAATCCTAATGCTATTCTGACAAATTTAGCGGATGTTTACAATAGAATCAGCAATTCTTCATCAATAGATCTAAAAATATTCGTAGATTACTACGTTACCCTGAATATTTATTTATTTGTTCAATCAGTTAATATTAGCGGAAGAGGAGCCGAACAGATTACCGAAAAGTGTAATATTTATACTATGATGAAATCCGCAAAATAAATTTATTACTTTATTATTATTATCACAGCGTTTCTAAGTCGTATATGTATTTTTAATGCTATTCTGACAAATTTAATGGATGTTCACTGTAAAATAAGCAAATTTCCATCATTAAATATCAAAATCTATTACTACATAAACATGAAAAAAAACAATTTATTCGAACAGTTAGATTATTATTTTTTATTAATGTTAAAAATTTACATCGATACTATGAGAAAATATTTTTATTCGATCATATATAAAGCCTGGACATGATAAGGTATAGATACAAGTTTACATTTATTTAAAATTTATTAAAAAATGGATGAATTACTGCTATGCCTCTAAATATATAGAATGACGTAATAGTTGCAATAGATCCAGCGCTTTCCCTGGTTAAAAATACAACAGATTCGTATCGTGCCAAAACAATTCGATAAGGACCCAATTTGTCACTAAACAATAAAAAAAACAATAATATAATTGAATTACATACCTAATACAATAATTTATATAAAATAATATATTACACTTTATTTGTAATTAATAACTCAGATGAAACTTGAACTTTAAACATTTCCTTTTATTTTTTCAAACTTTGTAAAAACATCCGTTGTAGTTTCTGTCGCGGCAGTGTTAATCATAACAACAAAAACGTCTTTCTCATACGTTCTGAAAAAGATATGTAACACAAAATTCCTTTCAAAAACACCTAATATAATCACAGACACATATATACTAATATATAAAAATATATATTCCTCAAATTCCTTGGGGTCCTGCAGCTCCGTAGTGTATACGGATGAGCCGCCCTCGTTATTGTAATATTAAAAATATATAAATAATACTCTTATTATTTAACATAAAACACTTGATTAAATATATATTACACTATGTTAAATATATGTTCTAATACATGTTAGATAGACTAAAAAAATATATAATTATTGCAAATAAAACACAAATGATTTGATACAAAATATTTATTTCTTCAAAATATCATAACATCACTGCCTTGTAAGTGAACTCGATCTAAGCAATAAGGCTTCAAATGAATCTAATTGTAAAGCGCTTGATAGTACAGTGTCACTGCAAATAGATAATATAAATATTAAATTATAGTAATTATGAATATTTTGCTAAGATATGTAAAATAAATATAATAATTTTTATACCTATGTTTTTTCTCGATTCGACAGATGCAATAATAACATCCAATGTTACGGTCAAACCCGTGAATTTTTCATTGACGTCAATGGTAGTAGTATTTTCATCAGTATTAAAAACCACAAGAAATTTATAAACATCATCTGATCTAAAATATATATGTGTATACAAATATTAATATTCTGTAGAAACAATAAGTTTTAATGATAAAAATATGCAGGTTATTATTAATCATGCTTTATATGATTAAGGCCAATGGTCAGTACACTTTACCTAGGCATATCTTGACATAAATAATTATGTTGGATACCTAGTAAAATTGTTGGTTATCGTCAAGAGTTTCAGTAATCAGTGATTTTATTTTGCGGAAAAATGTTAAAAAAATTTTGGACCGAAAACAACACCTGCACTAAAAATTGTAACCTACTGTTTATTTGCCGTATATTACGCATCCAAAGGATGCAAAAAAAAGCATGGCAAGGCCACGTTTTGCTAACATTCAAGATATAAAAGCTATTGCTAAAGGACTTTAGCTCCATACCAAAAATTGTTTGGAAGTTTAGTTATACAATTTTACCGTTTAAATACAAGTACATCATCGAATGTTTCGATTTGAAAATCACCATGCTTAATTGACGGATGCTTTCTCCAGATTGCCAACTCTTTAAATACCTTTAAAAAATGAATAAAAATGTTAATAATATTTTAAACATAATAATATGGTTTAAAAAAAATGCTTACTTTGTATGCTGATTTATGAGCAGATTTTTGACTAGCCAAATTCACTGTCAAATAGTTATCAGCAATGGGCAACCACGTTTTATCAGCAGTAGAAAACCCTTATTCATAATAATTTTTCAATTTTATTTCTTCATAAAAGATATTTTTTAATAAATGCACAATATGTTACCTGCATTTTTTGTTGTATCCCATTGGAATGGTGTACGAGCTGGATCTCTAGTCTTGATATGGTAAAAATTTGGTCCATCTTTGCATGCTTGTGGATCTTGAGTATCTTCGTAAGCTAAAAATTGATTTACCATAGCAATTTCTTCTCCCTGCAATAAAACATATATTTTATACAAACATTATGACGAATCAAATGAAATGACATACTTGATATGTGACTGATATTCCGGGAAGTAATAATTCCAACATCATAAAACCATCGGAGCGTCTTGGACCAAAGTGAGTCGCCGCTCGTAATTGATCATGATTACCAATCTGAAAATAAATAACCAGAATTCCGGATCGATTCAGTATAATTATGAAAATGTAAACAATTTCCTTACCACCCAATTACTAGAACAACCTTCTGGTAAGTTGTCGAACCAGTGATTTACATGTTCCTTGATCTTAGCAGCCTTAGCATCCGCCGGCAGGAATACCAATTGAAAATTAAAAGGAAAATGAGCTCCCTCATGTGTATTATTTCCAAAATAACGCATCACCATACTAAGAGAGCTTATGGTTTCTGCCACTAGCAATCTGCAATATGTTTTTAAATTATTTAATTGGTGTATTCAACCTTCATACATGTATATATATTCTACTTGGGATGTGATTGAGTTTCCATAGCGAATTTATCAATGGTTTCTCTCCATGTTAATAATCGGTTAAATGTTTCTTCTCTTTCGCGTGTATGAATATGATCTAAATAATCATAATTTTCTAAAACAAAAATATTAAATTGAGAATTCAGTAGTACATGATTATAAAATGCCATATTTACCTTCATCATCATTGTATCCTGAGAGTGGTTCGTCGGGATAATTTCCGTATTCATCAACATCAGCTTCTACCAGGTGACGAATTGCATCTACACGAAATCCTTCAACTCCTTGCTCCATCCAGTATATCAAAATATTCTATAACAAATAATTTATCTTTTATTTTGTATTATCACAATGAAATAAAAATTATGTATGTCGTACATTAAATTCGGTTATAACATTTGGATCTCTAAAATTAAAATCTGGCTGTTGCGGTAAAAACTGATGGAGATAATATTCTTGACGAACTTCATGCCAAGCCCATGCGCTTTTCCGAAAAACTGAAATCTGTATCAAAATAATTTTAAAAAATAACAGTTTTAAATATTCAAAGAAATATTTACCCAATTGCTCGGTGGAATTCTATGTCCGGTTGCATTGATCTTACCGGGATGCCAAACGTAAAAGTGTTCATATCCAGGGGCTCGTTGAGCCGAAAGCTTAAACCATTCGCATTGATCTGATGAATGATTTGGTACGAAATCGAAAAGAATACGAATTCCTGAAATGATAATATAATATATTATCCATAATTATATAATTCCATCCACATATCTCGGCTGGTTTATTTCAAATAATAATGAAACCAATTTGAAAGCACGAGGATGAACCATATTGACAAACCTTCAACGGCATTTACGGTCGTGATGCCCCT
Source organism: Philopotamus ludificatus (assembly GCA_022495035.1). Lineage (NCBI taxonomy): Eukaryota > Metazoa > Arthropoda > Insecta > Trichoptera > Philopotamidae > Philopotamus > Philopotamus ludificatus. Next base: position 74,127 of record JAGXCT010034873.1, read on the forward strand.
TAAAGAAGACTAAAATCAAGCTCTACATAACCCTCATCACGGCACTTTCTAACGTACTGAATGTTTATACGAGTCTGAATGTTAATTTCTGACAAAACAAGATGAGCGATATCATAGACAGGATGATTCTGAAACGAATAACTGGAGCCGAATTCGACGACGGAGAATGGCGTATATGAAGCAACGAGGAGCTGTACCGACTATACAAGGATATACCGGACACAGCTGTCGTCAAATTGGCCAGACTCTGGTGGACAGGACATGTGTTAAGGATGCAGAACAATCAGCCACCGAAAATCCTTACGGTTAACAAGCCTTCCTGTTACCCGAGGAAAGAAAGACCACGGCTGATGTGGTTGAACTGTGTGTACGGGGACACTGCATTATTGAAACTAACCGGGTGATGGAGCAACGTGGCGACAGATCAAATAAAATGGACAAGGGTGTTGGATGAAGTCAGGGCCCTACAATAGGGCTGTTGCACCAATGATAATGATGATGATTACTTCTATTTGTGCAATGATATTACCTAAACTCTTGGCCTTTGCTACCAATTCATGAAGATCCTCAAGCGTACCATATTCTTTGGCGATTTTATAAAAATCCTCAATGTCGTATCCGAAATCTTTCATTGGTGAAACAAAGATTGGAGATAACCACGCAGCTTCGACTCCAATATCAGCCAAGTGTTCAATATTTTCAGTAATACCTAAAACATATCCATGACTGTACAATCTTTTATTAATAAAACACGTAAAATATTTTTCAGTTATATGATTTATTTTTAGTGGCTTAACCTTTTAAGTCGCCGATTCCGTCGCCATCACTGTCCTTGAAAGATCTTGGGTAGATCTGGTACAACTCCATATATCTCCACCACTCGTCATCCCCTCCAGATTGACATGCAATAGCCAAAGGCGTCACCAATACCAAAATACTTATCGCATTGACCAACATCTTGTAATGTTACTGCGTCATTAAATGTGATACCTTATGATTGTAATTTTTTATTCTTAGCAAGCGGTATTTATAGGTTTTATATAATCGCGATTAAATTAACCAGCATAGCATCAATAGCAATAGAATATTATTTTTTTAAGGTTTGATGTAATATTCCATATCCGTGAAATAAGATTGTACTAATGTTAATTATTGTTTTTCGTATTTGATATCGTATTTGATATACAAACTCCATGTTGTTATTTTACAAAATATTACTGATGCAAATCAGAGAAAAATGTTCATAAATAATAATTGTTAACATACGAAAATTATTACCAATTTTTTTTTTATTTGAGATACATACGTATGTATACATTATATGTATGTACTTAGCATACATTATAATTTATGTAAATAAATATATAACTTCAGTGTTCTCTGTCCTCCTTTTTTATATTTTACCAATTTTAATAAAAAAAATGTGATGGCTACTTTAATACAACCATGTCGAGGTATATTGAGTACCCCAAGTTATTGGTTTTTCTCAAATAACTATTTTAATATAAATCCTACATGTCACAAACTTTTCGATTTTGTCTAAAAAATTCTAAAGAATCAATCTTATAAATAATCATTGTCCTTTATTGTCAGCAATTGCCAAAAAAAAAACAATATTCGCTGCTGTTGCCACGCGTGCGATGTTTTTTCTCGTTCTCATCCGATACGATGTCCCGAGTGCTAGTGAAACGTGTGAGTGACATGTGCTGCGAGAACTCATATTGCAGCGAGATATCGTGGAAAGCGTTTTAATTTACGCGTCATATTGATTAGTTGAAAAAATCCAAATTATAAATCATATCATGATTAACTCTTTTTATTCCTTGAATAATCCATTAAAAAAAATGTCAAGATATTTATGAAGAATTAATTCAATAATGAAATGCGTGGGGTATCCGAGATAACCCCTTCGGTTGACACCACTAAATAAAAACTGCGATAATTGCATTCACCTATTTCGTAGATAGTTAGAATCATAATATATCCAAAAAATATTTTAATCAATTGCGATTTTTTATTACTATTAATCTAGTGTTCGCTATAAATTCGGCGATTCTTCCTTAATAAAAATAATAACTTATTGAAATAGTTGGAGAATCTTTGGTGCAATGTAAACGGTACAGAAGCCTAATTAATCACCATAAAGTTTTATATGTTCACTATCATAAACGTCCTAAAATAAATCCAATACTCTTTTGTAATGATCACAACGATTCTTTATCTTTTATGTATTATCTAATGCTATTCTGATAAATTTAGCGGATGTTTACGAAAGAATCAGCAATTCTTAAAATAAAATATATTTATTTGTTCGAACAATTGGAAGATCTTCGATGCAATATTAGCGGAAGAGGAGCCGTACAGATTACTAAAAAGTGTTATATTTATACTCTGATGCAAAACCGTAAAATAAATTCAATACTT